>JAOTQG010039964.1:0-15010 GCA_025631175.1 Iris virginica
TTGATTAAGCAGTGAACCGTAAGCAACCAGTTTAAGATAAGCTCTGATAAAAATAATTGAAAGCTTATAAGATATTGTATCTTTAAGCTACCACTATGAGAGTATGAGCCGCTGAATCAACTGGTGACGTCAGCAAGCTTAAAGAACATAAATAACAGCAAACAAACTTAAAACAATAAGTAAAGCACGCAAAGATGTATAGTTGTTCAGGGCATTAAATAGCCCCTACTTCCAACATCGCCGCACCCAATCTATTCCCCCCTTCTTCTCTCCATTCTTTCCGACGTCCCTCCTTTAACTCCGACATCTACAACCCACCACATCAACGTCTCTCTCCACCCCACCTAAACCCCCCACACCCTTTCTCCCTCTCGCCAACCTCTGCCACTCTCTCTCTCTCTACACCTCACCACCCGTCCTTCACCCCCCCTTAACCGCAGCTCGCCATTTCGACTTCACACTCGCTCCAGATGGTGGTGGCTAGTGCGAGCCCTCGGTTGTGTTATTTTGTTGTTGTGGTCTTTTTCTGTTTACTACGGTGTGGTGTTGCAGTGGGGGTAACCCAGAACTGGGTTTGTTAATGGAGGTTGAAAGTGGTGGGTTTTGGTGGGGAAAGTGGGATGAAAACGAGAAAGATGGGTGTTGGGCTATAAATGAGCTTGATCGAACCGAATTTTAACGAACTCGAGTCGATCTTTTTACATTTTTTTACGAGTCGAATTTTCACGAATTCGAGTCGAACTTAAAATGAATGAGCTTGGCTTGGCTCGTGATGGGCTCGCAAGCTGCTCGCGAGCGTTAGTGAGACTTCGCGAATCATGAATTTTATGGACGAATTTTGACGGATTTTTAACTTGACAAGTCTTCACAAGATTTGTCCAAAAGAGATATGGGCCAAAGGTCCAAACTCTTGCCCGATAATTTATTTTACTATTTTTGTGCTCTAATTCTTTCTATCTTTTCTTAAATAAAAAATTTTATAAGCATATTTAAAAAATTATCAATATTAGCAATTTATTATGTACTATACAAAATAGAAAAGTTTGATTTAAAGTTTGTTCCTTTAAAATATGGAAAACGAAACTAATTTACTTATTACTTTGTTACTTTAAACTTTTCAGTGACGAATTGAGTTAACCTTAACGAGTCAAACACGAATTCTTAACGAGCCGGCTCGCGAGCTTTGCAAGTCGAATCGAGTCGGACTCACAAAATATAACGAGCCATTCGAGTCGAGACGAACCTAAACAATTCGAACCAGATCGAATCCACGAGTTGACTTGGTTTGTTTACAGCTCTAGATGAATGGTTTGGGTTGTGGTGGCGCAGTGGGGGTGGTGGTGCAGTGAGGGTGTTGGAGATGGCGGAATGCTGGTGGGTAGGTGTGGTGGTTTGCTGGTGGTGAAGTGGGGGTGGGGTGGCGGTTTAATTAAGGTAGGAATTAGGGTTAATTAATGGTAATTTAATTAAGGTAGGAATTATGATTAATTAACTAAGGTAGGAATTAGAGTTAATTTAATTAGGAATTAGGGTTAATTAATTAAGGAATGAATTAATTAAGAAATTACTTAATTAAGGTATTTATTATCAAGAATTTAATTAATTAAATTTGAATTTAATATTAATTATAATTAACTTTTAAAATTTTAATTAACTTTTATAAACATTTAATTAAATTTTAATTATAATTAAATTTTAATTAATGTATTACATTTAATTATAATTAATCGTAATTAAAATTTAATTTTATTTGAAAAAAATATTAAGGTTTATTTTGATAAATTTCAATTTAAGCCCTGAACTTTATATAGAAAATGACAGAAAAACCCTTAGAAAACTCACATGTTTTGCACATGAGTTGAAATTCGTTAAGTTTCTAACGAATCGGTCAGAAAAACCCCAAATTGAAATAAAAATGCAACATTAGGGTTTATTTCGAAACTTTTGAAACCTGAGGACCTGTTTCGAAACTATGAAAACATTAGGACGTAAAATGAGATTAACCCAAATCTTAAAAGATTTACTTAAAATTTAATATAAATTGAAGGATTAGTATTAAAAATTAGAAGATCAGAGATAGATTATGGGCTAATAGGGCTATCGACTGGCCCACATATAAAATATAAATATATACTTTTAGATTTCTGTTGAAAGTAGAAAGTGGATTTACCCTAATACTACTACTTCTACTACTATCATTTTATCCTCGGGTCCTCAAACTCGCATCGCCGCACCACCACACCAACACCGTTTATCGCCTCAACTCCCGACACCGCCTTTCCCGCCGGACCTTCTAGTTACCACCGCACCTTTGTAAGAGAGTGCATCGTTCGAAGTCATTTATCTCGCCGGCCCTATCTACATCATCGGAGCCAAGGTTTGTTGATCTACTCGTACTAGTGCTTGAATCCGTCACAGATCTGAACTAAAGCTTCCCCTCCGACTAGCTCGAAAATACTCATACTACTTCTAAAGCAACACATGCAGAGTTCAAAACTGAAGCATTTTCAAGTTTGAAGAGTGAATTGCCTTTTTTTTTTAAGAGCAATGTAGTTCAATGTTTGGGTGATGTAAAATCAGATTTATTTTTATTGGCTTTTTTCCTTTTGCCCATTGTAATTGCAAATTGTATGTTCTGCAAGTGATGTTGGTGCGAAAGGATATTATAGCTTGATTTTTATTGCATTATTTTTTGAAATGTCGAAATTCACTTGATTAATTTATCAAAAATCAAGAACCTAATGGTTTGCTTCTATTCAGTGTTGTTGGTAGTGAAGATGATACGGTTCGAGTTGTCAAATCTGGAACCGATTGACGGCGGTTCAGTTGATGGTCTTGGCTAAACCGAATCAGGCCGAACGGTTACACTCCTGACTCACTCCAGAGGCAACCCTTTTTTCCTTCACCCACGGGAATTCCCTTCTTTATCAAAACCCTCTTTTTGATTCGTTTATTTTTTAATCTTTATGCAGGAGCTAGAGAAAGAGCTAATGAGATACTAGTACTTGTATTGTGCTTGCTGGTTTGAAACAAGTGGTAGGTATGGGGTTTTTTGGTGGTTGAAGAAGTTAACTCTTTACTCAATACAGCTACTACAAACAAGTTTAGACCAAGAACCCACAACCAATAAAGATGGATTCATATGAAGCAACAAGAGTTGTCTTCTCGAGGATCCAAACCTTGGATCCTGAAAATGCTTCTAAAATCATGGGTCTCCTCCTGATTCAAGACCACGGCGAGAAAGAAATGATTCGTCTGGCTTTCGGCCCTGAGTCGCTTATCCGCTCCGTAATACTCAAAGCTAGAAAAGAACTCGGCTTTATGTCGAACACCCCGTCTACACCGTCCACACCGTCGTCTCCCTCGCCGTTCTCTAGACAGAATTCTTCTTCGTCTGCATCTTCAAGATTTCTCAATGGAACCAGTAATCGCCCTTCTCCTCTCAGCATACCCAATCCCTTGTCTTCTTGGGCTAACTCTTCAAACTGTTCCGATTATCCAAATACAGAAGATCTCATTAGCCCTAGTGCATTTAGCAGTAACAATACTGCTCCATTTCCGCGGTCAGCTCCTTCAAGTAACGGGACAAGTACTTTTAGATATGGGTCTTCTCCATCATCAATGAACTCATTAGCACCACCCTTCTACTGTAACGGTGTCATTGCTGGTGAGAATGATTTAATCGATGAATTTCATTTACAAGAGCAGCTTTCTTTTCTCAACGATGGGTTGTCGCCTCCGCTTGTGCCCGAGAGTCCGGATTACTTTTACCCGGGTGAACCCTACTTAGATTCCAGCCCATACTTGGGTAGTTCGTGTCCCCACCGGCGGACCTGCTCGATGAATGATATATGTTTGGGAGGTGGTACCGATGATCTGGGTGGTGGGTTTGGGTGGAAGCCGTGTTTGTACTTTGCTAGAGGGTATTGTAAGAACGGCACTAGCTGTAGGTTTGTTCACGGAGATGATGGAGCAGCGATGGTCGGGTCGCTGGACACGAATAAGCTGGATATGATGAAGCATTGCCAGGAACTGTTTAGATCTAAGTCTGCTCACCAGCAACGGTTAGCTATTGCTTCGCAGTTGATGGGTTCGTCGAATTTTCCTTGTTCGCCAAGAAATTGTATGAATTTTCTTCTCCAGCAACAACAAAATGAAAGCCCAAGGTGTGTTAACTTCTCTACCAAAAGGGTTTCAAGTACATTTCTTTTTTGAGGGTGTATTTAATATGTTTGAGTTTGGGTGTTCAGGGCAGCTGCTGCTGCAGCATTGATGATGGGCGAGGAGATGAACAACTTTGCTAGAAACAGGCTGGAAAGAAATGAGTTCTTGATGAATGGTGGGATGGAGATGGTGAACCCAGCCTCGCGTCAGATTTACTTGACTTTTCCGGCTGATAGTACTTTCAAAGAAGAAGATGTTTCCAACTATTTCAGGTTTGTTTATTGGTATGATGGTATTGATCATATGTTTAACAGTTAGGATTTTTGTTAGCTGATGTAATTGGATATGCTGTCAATTAAGCATGTTTGGACCTGTGCAAGATGTGAGGATACCATACCAGCAAAAGAGGATGTTTGGTTTTGTTACATTTGTGTATCCAGACACTGTTAAGCTCATTCATGCTAAGGGGAATCCTCATTTTGTGTGTGATGCTCGTGTTCTTGTGAAGCCTTACAAGGAGAAGGGAAAAGTCCCTGATAAGTTCAGGTTCTCATTCTTACATGGGTTGTTTTCGTGTTTGCGTGCATGTGTGAAATTTGGCTGTACGCTCATAATGCTGGTTGTAAAATGCAGGAAGCAACAGAAGCAAATGGAGATGGGAGAGTACTCTTCTTGTGGCAGCCCTACTGAATTTGATTCTAGAGACCCTTTTGATCTTCAGCTTGGTAAGCACTTGGACCGAACCTCTTATTTCCTTCCTGAAGAACTCAGCAATGCATGCCAGTATGTCGCATTTTATGTAGTCTTACTGTGTTTGGTTTTGATTAGGGGCCCGGATGTTGTACAACACCCAAGATTTGTTGTGGAGACGGAAGTTGGAGGAGCAAGCAGACTTGCAGCAAGCAATTGAGATCCAGAATCGTAGGCTCATGGGTCTGCAACTTCTTGATGTGAAGAGAAGCCACCATCAACGTGCCCTCTCTACCGGTGCTGCCATTCCCTTGCCCACCCAATCTCCAAGTTTTTTCGGTCACTCTTCCTTTTTCCATTCCCATTCGGACCGTAGCAGTCCCGAAGGTTGGTGTCCTCAATTCGTTTCATTTCCTCAGTTTTGTCAACTATCAGTTTCATATTTGCACTGTGGGTTAGCAGTATAATTGTAGTTATTAAAGTTTGAATAATGTCCAAGTCAGTTGATTGTATTCCCATGTTTTGTTGCAGAGGATGACTTCATGTCTAGGTTGGGTACACCAGTGATTGTCAGTGTAGATGATCACCAGACTGTGAATGGTTATGAGAAAGAGAGGGAGAATGAGAAAGAGAGGGAGAATGAGAAAGAGAGAGAGAGGGAGAATGAGAAAGAGAAAGAGAAAGAGAAAGAGAAAGAATCATCTGATTGCGTAAGTGATGAGAATGGCGATGGTAAATCAAGCCCTCATCATGATGAAATTGATTTTTCAGAAAGGTATTCTACTTTTACCATTCAGATTGGGAAAGGGTAACCTATAACATCAAAATCCTTTGAAAACCCAGTCAGCTGATTATTAGCTGCTAATAGTATAAGCATTGTTGTAGACTTTAACAATCGTGTTTTTTGATCCTACATGAGTTATTTTTGAGATTTTGGGTTTCTGGGTGTAGCTTGGAGCACAATCTCCCTGATTCTCTCTTTGCATCACCAAAAACCACCAGAGTTCACAGGACAGCATTCTCCACCAATGCTGCTGATGATGCTGATAACAATCCCCAGTCCTTGGTTTCTTTGGATACTCATAACTTGATCACGGCACCCTTACTTCCAGCTACTTCTACATTGGATATGGCTTCACTCAAATCATGTTACTTTCAAGTGCCCAGGTACTTTCTTCCTACTAAGAGTCGAGGGATAATTAGGACACCTCTTCCCCCTCCCCCTCCAAAAAAAAAAGATATCGGGTTTTGAGCGTTACCCCCTTTTGAGATTTTTCTTTAGGGTCAAACCTCCGTGTCATCCATTTCGTTCGTTGCCATCCATATGCCAGGGCCAAATTGAAATATAAATCACGATGTATGCTTGTAGTACCATTATACCCCTCTGAAAACAAAAAGCAATTGAATCAGGAAAAATGATAATTTCCTTTAATCTCAATTGCGGATTGGGAAGAAAAGAGAGCTACAGGAATGATCTGATTGGACACCGTGAAGGTTCGTTCATCATTCCGCCGCCGGTAGCCAGAGTCGGAACACTGTTGTCATGAACCTCCGTCTATACCCAATTTCCCAGCACATTCCACTTCCCATCACCCGCTGAAATCCCAGCTCCAACCGTCATCCTTTCGTCCAACAAAATCCAAGAATTTTTTTAAAGAGAGTAATCTAGAAGAACAGAAGAATCTCAGACAACAGAGTGGTACAGCTAACTAATTAGTGCACGATGGTTTGAAATCATTGGACTGGTTGGTTTGTTGTTGTATGTAAAATTGCACTCATCATTACTTGATATCGTGACTCAAAATTCAGTGCATATACGCTCAAACTAGCATCCATCTACAGATTATATAAACTTGTAGACTGTGTCGGGGGAAACTGAACCGTAGAGGTCAATACCTTTATCATCTGGGTCAGCGGACCACGATCCTGCAGTGTGCTTTAATGAACCAGCTTTTCCCTCACTTCTTTTCCAATCAGACACGACCCAGCGGCTTCGCCACCCATCTTTTTGCCAACAAAAACCAGAGTTATTTCCACAGTCAATAACCCATGTTACACTCACTAAACACACTACAAGAATAATGGATATTTCTCTTCAAGATTTATCCAAGAATGTAGCTTAAAGAGTCTGCACAAGAAAACCATCAGGGAAACTTGCAGTAACCAGATGCAGTGCAGAAGAAGTGTTCTAGGCGGAGATCCTTTTAAAAGAATCCCAACTATCATAACAGGAACTGGAGACTGCTTTTTGACCATGAGTTTCAAGAGAAAAGACAACCCAATCTTCTTCTTCTTCTACTTCTTGTTATTATTATTATAAAGCATTGGTTAAAATTAGGGGTTTATGTCCATTACAGTATGTGGGTATGGGTTGGTGTTTTGGCTTGAGGAGGGAAGGGGAGGGATAGAAGAATCATGGCAGTTGAAGGTGAAATTTAACTTTATAATAAAACCCTAAATTAGGTTTTATTATAAATAAAGCTTGGTTAAAATTAGGTGGGTAGGGGAGGATGTGGGTTTGATGGGAGAGAGAAAGAAGTGAAAGTGGATTTTGCCATTTGGGTTTTGTTTGGATAGAAGAATGCAGGTGGTTAAATTATATTACTACTAGTTTTACTTTTAGTCCTTGATATGTTTTTTAATTTTTGTCTTTTTTCTTGATTTTGTTTATTTTTCTCTTATTTAATACAGTATTTAATTTAGTCTTTTGTTATTCTTTTGTTTTGAGTTAGAGTTTTTAATTCAATATGACAGGAATTTATTAATTTTCCTTTTTGTCAAAGAAAGTAGATGAAAAATGTGATTCTCCCATGAAGGGGAACAATTTGGTCAATTTACTCGTGCGCTAAGATGAATGGATGGAATGCAATTTTTTTTAGCAAAATGGTCAAGGAGGTTGACCCCGAAAGAAAATGGGATAGGAGTTAAACACCCAAATCTCGAATATCCACCTACGCTTTTCTCTATTAATCCCCGAAAGCAAAATATTTCTCTCTCTCTCTCTCTCTCTCTCTCTCTCTCTCTCTCTCTCTCTCTCTCTCTCTCTCTCACACACACACACACACAGGTAGCAGGTGTCTGTATCTGTTGTGAAAATGTATGAAATGCAGGTATTTGGTATTGGTTTGAGACAAGGAGCAAGGAAGGTGGTGGTGGGTGTGGGTTTATATAGAGGAGGAAAGAAGTTAAAGAGAAGTAATGACAGTTTTGACAAATATACGTACGGTTCTCCTTGTATATTGTCCACAGTGTGTATGTAATCCATACACATTTACTATGTTTACGCAAAGTACTATTGCCTAAAAATACCATCTTCGATCCTATTTCCAAATACATAATCAGATATAGTTAATTTTCTCTTCCTAATTTCTTCTAATCAAACTAGATTATGGAAATTCCTGGGCGTTAAATACCCATAATAATCTAGATGATCAGATTCATTCACCCAGTACTTGTTATCTCCTTTTTCATTCAGCTGCGTGATAACTTAGATTAAATGTATTTTGACTTTTATCCGGATCATGTCAACATTACTACACTTTGGTTGCTGCATGAATCTCTACTTTTAGATATACCGTATATGATCACCCGAATAATGTAGAGGGTGGTCCAAATAGTTGGATGCTTCTAGATTTTACTAGAAAATGGAGCATCGAGCGTTTTACATGCATAATTGTCATGATCATGATCAGTCGAGGGCAACTGTATATAAATCGAAGCTTATAGATGCGAAGAAAGATTTCATGGCCGGTTGAATTTATCACTAAACTTAATTCTGATTAATATGAGCTCATGCGAGTGTTGTTGATTAATCAGTGCTTAGACAACGACTTGCGATTTATGTTGACAAACAAGATAGATAGATGGTTGGAGAAGAATCTCTGTGATCGATCTGATCGCTCGTTCTATACATTCAAAAGTGCTGATCAACTGTTCTAATGTATAATTGACTTTGGCCTTAACCGCCGGTCGAATTATTGGGGGGGTTGGAAACCAGACTCTCATGACTGGTTAGGCAGGCTGCTTCTGTAGTCAATCTAGTAATAGTGCAGTAGCATATATAAACAAAAAAAATTAGATGTCAAAAACAGAAACATTAGACTTTTGGATGTCGAAAGACTGTCTGATTTTGATGCAAATAAAAATTGAGACGAGATTTTCTGTCCTAAATGGCGTCCAGTCTCCTGTTACATTCCTTATAAAAACGACACTTATCCCCCAAATTATATGGAGCACATAGGTGCTCCTAGCAAGGAGCACCTGAGACACAATATTCATTTTAATATGTTGTTTGTTTATTTTTTATAACTAAATATTCATTTTACTGGTCTTACTGTTATTGTTGATTTTCAGTAACAACGATAAAAATGAATATTTAGTTTTAGAAAATGAATAAATAACGTAATAAAATGAATATTTTGTCTCAGGTGCTCCATATACCATCTGCACTTATCCTACAATTTAGAGTTTAAAATTTTAGGGACATCTTTTAAACGCTTGAGATAGAATTTTAGAAAAATGTGACAGAAAATAAAGCATCATTTAAAACAGTCCAGAAATGTGAACTCATAATAATTGGTTTTTAATTAATTTGCAATTTTGCTTGTACAGTGGAACAATTTAGGTTTGACATTTACGGCATTTCATGGCGTCCAAGACATAACACTTAGGACAATGACATATTGCCTTGCTAGTTCCATGTTTGAATTATGAAAACATTTTTTAGAATTCTATTATAAAGGCTACAAATTTAGCAAAAATTATACGGAGTGCCTAGACACTCCGTGCTAGAAGTGCCCTAATGCACATAACGATTATAAATTATGCACATATAAACCTTTATGCGCATTACTAATTATGTTATGTACATATTTTATAATGTTTATGTGCATTATAATTATGTTATGTACATATTTTATAATATTTATGTACATTAAGGCACTCCATATAACGATTACAATTTTAGCGTAATCTCGAAATTGTAAGATTATAGCTTTCAAAATTCATTTTGTGTGTGTGTGTGTGTGCCCCGTGTGTATGTATTAATTAATCAAGTAAATAGTGAAAGCTTATTAAAAAGTTTGAGAGAAACGTGTATATAGATGAAGGGGATTAAATCCGATAAGGTTTCACTGATAATTAAAATTATGTATTCACAAAAAATAATATATCCTTTTATAATTAATTATAAAATTCTTAGAATTTAGTTATTCAAAAACCATTTAAATTAATCAACTAATTAATAGAGGTAGTGAACAGGCGATAATAGAACTGTAGTTGATATTTTTTCTGGGGTGATTCGATATTAATGACAAAATCGATACTTCTGAAATATATACGATACGGTCCGAATACACTTAAACTTGCTTTACTTGTCTCCCTTCGAAGGTATTATCGATAATTGTGTAGAATATTAGCAAAAATCTTAAATGCTATTATTATTTTTGTAAAATAGTCAACGTAGTCGATAGTTTAGCTAGGGCTTCTCTTTTTATGTTTGATCGTACTATCTGACGTGTACTCGAACATGATATAAAGGAATAAAAAACACCATATAGGTGCCTTTATCTTCAAAAAAAAGAAAGAAAAAAAAAAACTTGCTTTCCACATGATTAATTTATTTTAAATTTTATCTTAGAAACTGTATGTGTGTATACATTTCTTTATATCTTTAGAAGGTAAATTTTTTCTTTTTGAGGTTATTCATCGTTCTTTACTATTATTATTATTATTATTTTGTTTTCATCCATTTGGAAGAGAGAAAAAAGTAGAATTGGGGGAGGAGGAATTTCGGAATCGGAATCTGAATCGGAATCGGAATCGGAATTTGGGACGGGGCTGAGTGACCCATCCATGAGGATTTGGAAATGAAGGAAGTGCCCTACAGCTCATTTTACCACGCCGTACGTATATCCCCAAGATCTCCATACTTATTCCATACCTTTTAAATTATTATACCTTCTAAAGTCAATTTTTTTTTAATCATTTTTTCTTTTAAGAGACATTTATAGCTCATATCAAATTTGTTCTTATTAAATAAACTTCAACTTCGATAATTAATGCTTAGGGAGTTTAATCTTATATTTATTTTTTATTTTTAGTATTTGGGAATATATATAAATTAAGGATAATTTGGATAATTATAGTGAAATTTAGTCTATCGACAATTGTATTAATAACTTTTTGCATAAGCGGCATAGATATTATATCATTTGATGAGATTTATTTTCAAAATACAATTTTACCCCTTTAATATCACACATATTGACAAAATTTTAAATTTTGTAGGCATCAATTTTAATTTTTTATCGTGAATTAAATAATTTTTTTATTTTAAGATGTTTGATTGTCTGGTAGACAAACCACTTTTTAGGTCACTATATTCATGAAATCGTGAATTTAAAAATTAGTTAGACTTGAGTCTTCAAGTCGAGATATCATCTTTTTTTATTTTTAATTTTTTAAGGCTCTCATCATTATCTTTCTATCTCTCTTTTACTTTTTTACTTTAATTATTACAAAATATAATATCAAACCATTAAAAATTGAATATCATATATCTAACATGAATTAAATTAATTTTCAAATAATTTATAATATGATAGGATAGATTTTAGAACTTGTATAAAGGTTAGATCACAAATTCAACTTATCTCGATATCATAATATCACTCATATCAGCGGGGAATGCAAAATTAGAATCGCTCGTGCTCCCGCCTTCGGTCAAATTGTTACTTTTGCCATATATTCCGAACACCATGGGAGACATGGAGTACGGATCGTTTGTTTCATTTGATTTCTCATTTTCTGTTCAATCTATCAATATTCATTCTAATTATTGAGACATGAGATGAGATACTAAATGAGATAGAAATTTCGAGTCGGAGACACGATTTGTAATTATTGAATCGAAATTTTTTATGTCAAATGGTGTGTCATCTTCTGTGGCATAACTTTTAAGAATGACGCATATCCTCAAATTTAGAGTTTAAAATTTTAGGATCATCTTTTAAACGATTGAGATAAAATTAAAAAAAAATAATGTAAACAGTGACACACTATTTCATATAAAAAAAATTGGAATCCAAATTATTAGATCCCAATAAGCTAGCCGAAGTGTATTTAAATCTATGAATCTTTAGAGCCTTTCTATCATTCAAAATAAATACTTATTTTGAATATTTTAGAAAGGTTACTTGAATTGAATATAGAAATAAAATAAATAGTTGTAAATTATTACTTATTTTTTTAATCAATATAAAAGTTGTAACCAAAAGTCAACGTTAGGTTTCCTTAAAAAGAAGTATCATCACTTATTGTGGATGATTCCAAAAATATTATGTGTGTCACTTAGTTTTGATCATAAGAAGTATTTATGATAGGAATATAATGAAACATGTGCTATATTTTAAAATTAAATGTATGATTTAAGAATATTTAAAAAAAATTGGTAAAATATTGAAAAAATGCAAAAAATAAAATAAAAGGAGAAGATATAAAATAGAATAATTAACATACCGACATCTAAGTGTCAGATCAATCGCTCTTTTATAGTCTCTCCGCCATCTTTTAAATGTTCATGTGATATGTTATGAAAAAAAATAGCAATATCATACTGACATACTCTATAGCTTGAGTTGGAATACATCCAGAACACCGCGAACCAAAATTACAAAAGTCACCCTATGAGATAGTAACAACAAAATACAGAGTGGGTGAAGGGGCACCAACTGTGCATGGTCCGCAATTCTCGTATCAAAGGGCTCACATGCTCCCTCTCCCACAAATATAAATCTCCACCATGTAATTAAATCATCATCTCCCATAGATAAGAGTTCAAGAAAACTTCATTTTATGAAGAATGAAGTGAGCCGGGCACAACTGGTGCCCCTTACTCGAATAAATGATCTCCCGGAGGCAAAATGCAACCCCCCCCTCCTGATCAATTCTGGGTCTCAATTTTTCCTTTGTCGAGTATCCACTTTTCTAAACAGCTACTTATGCCATCAATCATGTCCGGTCTCTTAATTGCTAGTATATTGATTATCCACAACTGAACTGGCATGCTCCTCCGGTCCCTAGACTCTTTAATTAACAGATCAATATCACTCTTGTCACGGATCCATATACATGTACATCCAAGGTTTTTGTTAGCACCATTAATTCCATGGACCAAAGTATTTCATTTAGGGCTTATATACATACGTATATATATAAGAGTTTAATTTTTAAATATTCTACAAATCATGCCCAAATATTAATTAAGTTTCATAAATATCAAAAAAAAAAAATTGGATTTTAATAGTTAGCACGAAACGAAGCCTCTAAATGCATATATATATATATATATATATATGTATATGCACCGTACTCTGGCATAGATGTGTTTGCCACAACACAAATCGATACACTATACATTGTAAGTGAGAAGCACTTTGAGGCAGATATGCACAAGCGCGGATGTCAGACATGAAAGAAGAATTGAACACTGCTCGCTCATTCAGCGAATTGCGAATGGCTTTCACGTACACTATATATTTAATCAGGAATTAAATCAAGTCGGAAAAGGATCACAATTAACGATGATTAATGTTGATTCATGACCAATAATAAATACATTTTGATACTCACACAAAATGGAGGAAATCTATCTTATAAGATAGATCAGTAGGACCCACAACAAATGAATAGTAACTCTTAAATGAATAGTAACAAAAGCCACAATTTTCAAGGCAAGTCACAATTTCCAAGGTAAGTGTGGGGGACAAAAAATGTGTTTGTATAAGTGTGTTGGGAAGATAGAGAGAGTGGGATTAATTTTGAAAAATTGTTATATTTTATGTATATTTTTTTTATTTGACTTAATTAATTATAGTTTAGTATGTTAAAAAAATTATCACTTTTAAATATTATCGTGTTCAAAAATACGAACTACTTGTGATTAAATATTTTGATACCTCGTGCCCGAGCCGTGCCCTCGAGCACGGACATTTACTAGTATATATATAATATGCATCATCATCATCAGACAGACTGACTGTTTGTTTGTTTATTGCTTGCTAACTAGATGATGAGTAGTAATACAAACACGAATGTGCGGGATGGTGGTGGTGTTTGCTCTTTAATTTTATGGATAGTGTGCGTGTGTGTGTTTTCCCATCCCATCCCATCCCATCATCCCCTCTGGGCCGGGTCTTTTCGTCCCCAGGGCATATATCACAGTGGTAAAGGGGAGGGCGGATAGAGCTCAGCGCGGTAGTGTGCAGAGTTCGATTCCCCGCAAGGTGAAATTGACTCTGTTACAAGCGGGAGTGACCTAAGGGTTAAGAGCCCTTGGCCTATTCGTTAGCTCTCCACCCTGGCTCCTGTGATGCACACACATCCTGCGATTTACCTCCTCCACGTTGGCTCAGGGCAAGGTCGGTAGAGGACTGCCGAGGTTGCAGTCTCAACTTTTTTTTTTTTTTTTCAATCAATTTTGCTTCAAAAGATCGTGCATGCATTTCTTCAAGTAGATACCCCGGATGGATGGATCCACAACTAACTAGAGCACGTGTCGACTGCTGGGTGTCAATTATTTTTTTGATGACACGTGCCCCTGGTAATGAAGTTGACATTAGCCATCATATAATAGGGCGGGCGGGCATGCAGCAGCAGATCTCCCCAAGGATTCTCTTCTATGGTTTTCAGCAGCATTATTGTTTGTTTTGATTTCGAGGAGTACGTAGTTTGTTTGGGGCTCGTTTACGTGTCGAGTGTTTACATGTTCAAGTACCAACCATTACCTACTTTGTACCATTGAGTTGTCTTCCCCTGACATGTGCTCTTCTTATTTATTTTGTCAGATAAAGCAAGATCCCCCCCAACCCAGCAATTGACAAAATATAGTGGAATGCCAGAAAATATATCCCTCTTTTGTTTTCTCAAATTAGGAAATATGAATATGTGAAGTTGCATACATTAAGAAGAAGGGGGAAAAACAAGAGACGATAATGTAATTCACACTTACTGTTCAGACAGTGAACATGGACCTAAAAGTAAAACCCATTGTTAGTTTTGAGGAAGGAGTGACCTATTCGTTTATATATATAGGTAGTCGCTCAAATGAGAACCTAAATATCGTAGGAACTATAGGAACCAAAGACACAATAACGAA
>JAOTQG010040075.1:0-25939 GCA_025631175.1 Iris virginica
GCCCACGCTCTCCCTTATAGTATAGATAGAACTCATATATTCAATAAATAATAGAACTCATATATTCAACAATCACTTTAAATTAATTGCACATTATTTCCTATTAATTTTTACTCTAATAAATCATTTTCCATTTAGTGCTTGAGCTTCACCAAAAAGTAATTTTTGTTGTTTTTTTTTTGTGACAAACTTGAAGAGAACAATAAATGCTACAGTAGTATTATCTATTTTTAAATTTATTACTTAATGGTCATTTAACTAAAAATTTGGGTGGAGTCCTAGAGGGATGTAACAAGTACTACTAACCACCAATGTACGAAACCCTAAAATAGAGTTCATAAGGAGGTTATGTGAAACTAAAAGGAAGTAAAGGGACCTCTCGTGCACCTTATCCAAAAGATTTGGTATCAACGTGAACGAACCACAACCAAACGTACAGGAAACGAACAAAACAAAATTGTCATTCACACATCCACGTGTCATAACAAAATAGCCAGCCCCCGCCACGCCCCGCCGCGCACGGCGGCCGCCTTCCCCCCTCCCTCCCTCCAGGCTCCAGCCACCCAATTAGTCGTTCCTATAAAAGTCTCTGCCTCCCTCCCCAAGGCACTACCAATCCCATTAATTTTATTCAAAGAGTGACCTGCCCCATTGCCCACTCCAGGTCAACTCTAACTGCATAAACCAATCTCCGTCCACCGCCGACACCGGTTCCCAGTCACCACCACCCCCCAATTCTCCTTTCTTGTCAAGTAAGATAGACCAACAACAGTTAATATATATAGAGAGAAAGGGGCTCAATTCGGTTTATTATTCGGTTTTCATACGAAAAACGAAAGATGCATCTTTACAATGCTTGGCTACCCCCTCCGGTAGCGGAGGAATCAAAGAGAGAGAAGGAATCGTTTGCTCGTGTTGTGAATTCTGTTAAGGAATCATATAGGCCTGATGATCCTGAATCTGTTTATTCCACTCTCAAATGGATTTCTGTTATCGACTTGTGAGTTGTTCTTACTTATATTCCTTCTTTTTGGAATATCTTGTATATGCAAGTCCAAATTGAAATGACTCCTAGATATTTGAGCTTCATCACGCCTCTTTCTAGTAAGTTTAGAGCCAATTCGTAATCACAAGTTCATTCGATTAAAGTTGAGATTTTTCGTGCTGAGTGACCCGAAATGCGAGCAGAAACCAAACCAATTCGTTGCTCCTAATGCTAATGACCATTTCTGGTTCATTTTTGTCAATTAGTAATAGTAGTGTGTTATTGCTTATAATACTTAACTATCTTGACCAAATGCTGGGTCAATCTCTCTCCGCTGTTTGCTACAAATACAGTAGTTCTACTTCCGCATTTTGCTATGTTTAGCAGTTTAGAGTAAGCATATAATGTAGTCTAGTTCACTCGATTGCTCGAGCTGAGATTTTGCTTTGCAGCTGCAAGTGGATCCACAATTCCTAATTATAGTGTCCAAGTGCATGTTTTGGCAAAGGAGTATTCATTCCGCTCCTTGCTACTCAAAGTTAATTAATTTTATCATTCCCCTCCTTGTCAATTCAAGCGTGTCATTCCACTGCAAAGTGCGGAACCGCTATTGTTACTAAGACAGTTGGAGGACATTCATATGCAGGAGTGCTCATTGCTTTCCAATTTATTTTTAAGTACCAAACAGGAATTAGCATGATACACTAGGGAAGTTCTAAAACTGTGGTCATGGCTTTCTTTTTGTTTTTTTGGATTTTTTTCCTTTTTGGTAGAAAAAAGAAATTTTTATTAGAAAGAAGACGCAAGTGCAAGTAGGTGGACGAGATATCCACCAAAAAGATCAAAAGCCAAGACGGCTAAAAGCAAAAAAGTACATCCCAGCTAAAGATACAGTGAGCAAATAGCAGTTTCCCAACCCCCAATCAAGTCCACTAAAGGCAAACTAACGAGAATCCCAAACATCCCGCCCAAAGAGAGGCCTGAGACGAAATCCTCTCCCTAAGAATGGAAGATGTTAACTCATGATGTGTAAAGATCCGGAATTCCTCTCTATCCAAATGTTCGAGTGCAAGCTGAACACTGCACAACTCCACAAGATCTTAGCATCCTTAGCCCGGGCTAAAACCCTCGTATCTTATCAAAACATGTCCTGTATAGTCCAAGGGATAAAACCATATTCCCCTCTCATGCAAACAAAAAACTCCAAAGATATAAAATGTATGCAGTTAAGTAAAGCCTAAATCATGTATATGTATAACGAATTCATGTCAATTCTAAGTACCAATGCAATAAGGGAGTTCTGAAAGTTAGTCAAATGTGAATTCCCTTCTATCTTTTAGGTTTTCTAGGATTTGGAGATATGCACAAATAAGTAAAATATGTATGTGGTACAACTAATTCACGGTATCATTTAGTGAGAATTGAGTTAAAAGTTGTTAGAGGCTAATTAAATAGAAGTTCTCTTATTTGTATGGTCACTCATTTCAGCGTATTAAATTGATACGAGCTGCTTGAAATAAGTAAAACATATATGTGGTTGGACTGTTGGAGAGAAAATTCGATTAATATTTACTTCTGGTTGTTGTTGAGATGGTAGTGGTATCAGCTCTTTAAGTGCCAATATGTTTCGTATGTGCAGGTTCATAAAGGCAAAGAGTGAAGTGTCTGTGGAAGATGTTTCTGCTTTACTGGAATTTGGCCTAGAATTGTTTCACAAATCACAAGACAAACTTTATGCGCAGGTTTCCTTTTGTATCTTAGAATCCAGTCTCTTAACCTTATCCACACCTTTCATCTATCTCTATATGAATTTACTGGAGTTTCTTTTGCTTGTGTTGATTAGGTTAGATGGGGAAATATCCTGGTGAAGGTTTTAAATAAGTTTCGGAAGAAGTTGTCCTTAAAAATTCAGTGGCGGCCTTTCTATGATACCTTGATTCACACCCACTTTTCGAGGTGAGAATACAAACACTTACTCTTTCTTTGTTGCTCCTTCTACATGCATGCTTTACCTGGACTGAAAATAAAAGTAAGGAAAATTATGTGTTTACAGAAAGTATGTAAAACATATGCGTTAGTGTTGTGCTGCACAACACTTTAATCTGTTATGCTCTCCATCTGTGAAAGTGTAGTATTGCTCCCAGTTGAGGCAAAGGCAATCGCCATTTAGGCTCTAATTTTGGACGATGATAAAAAATTTCGAAGTTAATACATTTTTACTGCTCTATTGTCACTTTTGCTTACATCTGATTGATCTCGGTCTCTTACCAAGACGGAGTTGCTTGCCCTCTTCCGATGGACTGCCAACATGCATTATTAATGGTTCTACTTTAGAACCCCTTAAGTTCTTTTATGTCATGCTTACCTTGTTAATGTATCTCCTACAGGAATACTGGACCGGAAGGGTGGAGAGTGAGGCAGCGACATTTTGAGGCAGTTACTTCCCTTGTTCGATCCTGCCGTAGGTTTTTCCCACCAGGAGCTGCATGTGAGATATGGTCCGAATTTGGGTAAGTACAACAGAGTCTTTGTCTTTATGACCGGTAATTGGTTGGTACCTCTAATGATATTTATAGATCTAAGCTTTCAAGGCGGTAGTTTAGGTATAATTAGGTTTCGAGAAAAGGTATATCCCATTGTTTCGATTAGTTTGACTAAAATATCGTACTCCATCCCTCCGTAAAAAAATTATATTCTACGAATTTACGCGGGTTTTAAGAAAAAACTCGACTTAATGTATATTTTCAATTTATATACTCAAAATATGCTCTAGTGGTGTCAAATCGATTGGGCCCATAACTTTTTCTATTTCAACATTATAAGGGTTATTATAGACAATTGCTTCAGAAAATGCCCGAAAGGAAAAGGGGACAATTAGTTTGGGACATTCCAAAAAGGAATAGAAAAGACATTATCAATTTCGCCATTAAAAGAGTCATGGGGATACCTTTTGTTGAAATTCTCTTAGTTGAAAATATGGATTGCAGACCTCAGTAGTCATTGTGAACTTGGATTTGTTACTCTTATTGTTGAGCGAGTTTTTATGTGGCGGATGCCCTGGCTAATTAGGCTTGTCTTTGTGTTACTTATTTAGAGTAGGGTGGTGAAAATGCAAAAAGAAAAGAAGAAAAACGTGAATGGTTAATAACGAAGCTAGATAATAGAACAGTGGGTCATTTTGTCATTTGAGAGCTGAAACCAAGTGGAGTGCCTTTGTAGAATGAGGATTTTGTCACAGAGGGGCAGCTCTCTATAGTATTTTATTCTTTTTTGAATTTTGGTGGCCCTTGAATGAGGGGCTACCCTGATTGCTGGGATGTACAGTGTTTGTAGAAATAATTACATTTTATATTTGGTAGTATATTCTGTAAAGAAGTTGCCAAAAAGGTTACTTTTGCACATTATTCTAGTGCCTACATTAGGTTGTCTTCATTAAAGTGTCCTATTTTCTCGTACATTGGCGAGGGCAAAATCCTTAAATTTTTTTATTTAGGCGCCGCTCGACAAGCATTTTAAGAACATGTTTTTGTTTTTGTGATCTTTATGAAAGGTCTTTTAGATATGATTCTAGGGGACGTTCTTTGATGTTGATGAAAATAGTAATAGGAATTATAGCAATAATAGTAATAATTATAATTACAATAATGGCAATAATAATAATAAATTAACAATGATGGATGATGATGATGATGATAATAATAATAAGGGAGGGGGCTATTTCCAGCCCCTAATATGCTTTTCCACCCCCTCACTAATGTAGAAACCTAATTATATGGTAAATAGACATAAGTACCCCTCTTTGTCATATTGTTCTTTATTATTATTATTTTTTAGAACCAGTACCCGGCGGAAATGGCTACCTGTTTTATTAATTAAATAAAAGCAGTTACAAGGAGGGGGACTAAAAAGTGACTCACTCGTTATAGCCAAACCTTTAAGAAAATACATATGAAAATGCTGGAAAACACTGAAACAGCTAACTACCATCTCTCAAATGAAATAATTTGTTACCAAGCCCACTAAGCATTAACCCTATATTGTGCCAAACCATGAGCATCCTGAGAGAGACATATTCTTGTGCCTCTAGGAAGATTTTCTTGAGAAAGAACCTGCGGCTTCTGTTTGTGAATATGTGCCCAGGCAGCCAGACTATCAGCTACAGAATTGAGCTCTCTATAGACATGAGTCGGGGAGTAATCTCCAAGAAAATATCGACACCTTCTTACCTCATAAGCAAACTCCCAAGGAACATGAATCCTGCTTTGGATTATCTGGACAGTAACAAGAGAGTCAGACTCCACTTCCACAGATTCCAAACCAATATCTCTACACAGTTTAAGACCTTCTTGAAGAGCAAAAATTTCAGCTCATATTGGTTCCAAGATCATAAAAAGAGGAGAAGGCAGTGAGAAATTCCCCAGTTGCAGACCTTATAACTCCACCCCACCCACTGCACAAAAACCTTGTTTGGAAGAGCCATCTACATTAAGTTTGAAAGCACCTCTATTAGAGGGTTTCCAAGATAGCCACCGCCCTTTCTTCCTTATTACTCCAAGAATGGGCCTAGACAAAGAATCCAGCCAAAAGTTTTCCAGAGAAGAAGATTGCAGTTTTGGAATATAAATCCATAGCATTCCAGAAATACCTTGTATCACCTTCCTGATAATGACATTTGCCTGCATTGGAATATCTTCAAAAAGACAAGCACATCTAGCTTTCCATATCTCCCAACAGGCTAAGAACATGATTCCTAGAGAACAAGCACCAAACTGAGATCTGACAGATTTCTTAGTACAGATATTAAACAAACCCCTTATAGATAAATAAGATGAGGCTTATGCATTTTCACAGCAAAAAAACTCCAAACTGCCTTAGCAATGTCTGAATTTAAAAATAGATGACTGGAGTCCTCCCTCTGAAAGCTATTCTGGCAACATAGGCATTTAGAAACCAATGGAATATGTAACTGCTGAATGTTAGAATCCACTGGAAGCACATTTAATAGTAACTTCCACATAAAGAAAGAGATCTTTGGTGGAATCCAAGGTTTCCAAATCTTCCTTCGCCAATCTGTGACATGATCTTTTGTCCTTTGAAGATTCCAGAAAGTAGAGACCTGGAAAACACCACCCTTATCATGCTTTCAAATCAGTCTATCCTCATTGTCTGGCATCAAAATAACTTTATTAACTTTCTTCCTTTGTTCCAAAGATAAAAGATCCAGCACTCCAAGATAAGTGATTGCCTCCTTCCAGTAAGGGTTGCATGAACAGGAGAAGGACCTCTAAGGGGATCTCCAATCCAAGCAGCAGTCCAAAAGGGAATGAGACCCTTCCCTACAACCCATGCAGATTGCTCCTTAAGAATTTGAACCAAGGGGAAAACAGACTTCCATATATGGGAAGAAGTACTTTGGAGTACATAAGTATAATGAGAGCAGTATTTATAATTCACATACTTTGCCCATAGAGACTTATTCTGCAAAATAGACCAAGCTAGCCTAGCCTGCATAGCTTCCCTTGTGTCTGTAAGGATCTTAAACCCAAACCTCCTTCCTCCTTGGGCTTACAGATCTTCTTTTAGCACCTTTACTGCTCCATAGAAAAGAGGCCATATGGCCCTCTATCCTCTTAATGAAACCCTTTGGAAGTTTTACACTAGCCAAAGTATAGACAGGGATAGAAGACAAAACAGATTGCAAAAGACAAAGTTTCCCTCCTGAACGACAGAACTTTATTCTTCCATCCCTGAATCCTGCTAATAATTTTCTGTTCCAGGTCATCAAAGTAGATCCTCCTGACTCTGCCTTTAAACAATGGAATCCCAAGGTATCTCATAGGAAAAGAACCATGTATCATACCTGAAACTGCTTTCCACATATTAAGAGTTCTTGGAGTGTAATTATCTGAAGAGTAGAAGGCACTTTTTCCCAAATTGATGAGCTGCCCTGAAGAAACCTCATACCTTGATAAGACGGCCTTCAATGCTGTCACTGAACTCCTACTCCCATTACAGAAAAGCATACTGTCATCTGCATAGAACAGATGAGATTGAGGAACCCCTCTTCTTCCCTGATTGAAACAGCCAATACTCTCTTCTGATAATGCCTTGTTGAGATTATGAGAGAGTACTTCTTGAGCCAATATGAACAGAAGAGTAGATAAAGGATCCCCTTGTCTCACTCCTCTAGTAGACTTGAATGTGCCACATGAAGTCCCATTGATCTTGATAGAGTAAGTAATGTTATTAAGAGTTCTAAGAATTAGCTGCAAGAAGACCTGATCAAAACCCATTGCTTCCATTGCCTTGAGAAGAAAATCCCATTCTAGCCTGTCATAGGCTTTGGACATGTCCAATTTAACTATTAAATTTCCTCCCCTTACTTTCCTGTTGAGCTGTTGAACCATCTCTTGTGCCAAAGCAACATTTTCTTGTATACTCCTGCCCTTCACAAATCTAGACTGCTCTGGAGACACTATTTTAGGCAATAATAAAGCCAATCTAGAATCTAACAGCTTAGAAATAACTTTGCAAAAGAAGTTAGACTAATTGATGGGCCTTAGGTCACTGAGGGAAGCTGGATTCTTCACCTTGGGGATCAGAACAATAGAAGTGTTTGTGATAGCTTGAGGAAAATAATCACCTGCAAAGAAAGCACACACAGCAGCATATACATCTGTCTTAATAATCTTCCAACACCCTTGAAAGAAATGTCCTCGAAGCCATCTACCTCTGGAGCACTATCAGGATTTAATCCTTTCACTGCCTCCCAAACCTCTTCTAAAGAAGGAGGCCTTGACAGGAAGACATTATCCTGATTTGACACCCTTTGAGGCAGACCTGCAAACAACCTATCATCTACAATATGGGGCCTGTAGAGAAGAGCTTAGAAAAGTGTTCAGCTGCCATATCCCCAATAAGTTTTGTGTCACTAGTCCAAGAATCATCATTCAGTTTTAGTTTGAGTTGAGAGAATTGGGCTCTTTCTTTGATAGCAGCATGAAAATAAGCTGTGTTTCTATCTCCAGATTTCAACCATTTAACCCTAGCTTTTTGCTGAAGAAGATCTGACTCCCATTGCAATAACTGATGAAGCTCCTTGTTCACAGATAAAAGAGAGTGATGAGTATTGTCATCCCACAAGACCATTTATACTGTTCTTTAATATAAATATCTTATTCCTTAACTATCTTTCAACTTATAATTATTTTAAATATTGTAGCAGATCTTGTAAAATCTATAAATAACTTTTACGTTGTTATAATAACAATAACAATTATAATTACTTTTATTATTATTACCATGAATAAATCATTGAAAGGTGGACATAAGTATGGACATGCCAATTTTCTTTTGTATCTTTCCTATTATTTTTTTGTATTTTCAATTCTTAAATGTAGAAATAAATGATCAACCTTTTTAGATTTTATAAGATCTATAATACTAATACTAATAATAATAATGATAATGATAATTATAAGTAATAATACTAACAATAAAGTAAATGTTAATATAGATGTTATAAGATCTGTTGAGAAATGTCATGTACATATTTAAGTCCACATTTTAAAGATTTATTCATGCTAATAATAATGATGATAATGATAATGATAATAATAATAATAGTAATAATAATAATAATAACAAAGTAATGTCATTTACTGATTAGATAAGAGTTGTTATACTTTTTTTGTCCCAATTTTTTAATTTGACTTTTTTTGGTCAACTAAGTTCAAATTTGATCAACTAATTATAAAATTCTATTTAGTATTATAATTATGAAAATAATTATTGATTGTTTATCTAATAATATCTTATTGATTGAAATTTTAGAGTCTAAAATATGATAAATATATGTTAAATAATTGGTCAAAGTTGAATTTGATCGACTAAAAAATTCAAATGGTAAGATTGTTAGGACTTAGGACAGAGGTAGCATTATTTTAAAATAAAAAATTTTATAAGCCGAACAATAGTTTGAGAATAAAATATTCATACTAAAGAATAATATGATAATTGGGGCATTTATGTCAAGTTACCATATATTAAATTTCTAAATTAGCGGAGGGGGTGGAAAAGCATAAGAAGGGGTGGAAATAGCCCCATAATAATAATAATAATAATAATAATAATAATAATAAATAATAATAATAATAATAATAATAATAATTCCTCAACATCTATTTTCTACGTTGGAATGCACGTCAATTTTTGATTCCCGAGTATGAGAAAGAGGATGGTTTTCAAAGTGCTCAACAATCGGTTACTATTTTCTTCATGCCCACTTTAACATTTGATGAAACCTATTTGCAGATCTTTATTGGAAAATCCATGGCATAACTCCTCTTTTGAAGGTTCAGGGTTTGTAAGGCTGTTTCTTCCTACAAACTTGGACAACAAGGACTTCTTTTCACAGTAAGGAATATTAGCCCTTCCTCTAGGTTTCCTTCATGTGGATTTTGACCCGAATTAGTGATGCAAACTAATCACAATTTTGTTGTCATGACAGTGAGTGGATCAAAACTTGTATGCTTCAGTGGGATTCAATACCAAATTCCCAATTCTGGAACAGTCAATGGGCAGCTGTTACAGCTCGTATCATAAAAAACTACGACTTCATTGACTGGGAATGTTACTTACTGGAACTATTTAGTAGATACTTGAATATGTTTGAGGTAATTTTTAAGAATCATTACAAATAAGTTCTTAATTTGACCGAAGACGTATATTGCACAGGTTTCCAAAATGGAGCCCAGCAGTTTTCTTGAAGAAAAAGCAAATAAATGTAGGCATGTAGCCTGTTATCCTGACCAAAATTAATTATGTTTGTAAAATAAACATAAAAGAAAATGCTTAATTTATGAAGTATGACCTCTGTAATTTTTCTGGGAGGTCAAATTCACAACAGGGTATAATAATGAAATATTCTTTTCACTGAATTAAGGTTATTAGTTATCAGGTTCAAGGGGCAGCAGATCTCCAAGGACAGGCTCTTTTATACTAGCTCCAAAACATAATGCACAGAAGTTTAGGTTTAGAATTGGACCTCATAAGACAACAAGGTGAAGGAAAGCATAAACTTAAGCAGAACGGGGTTGTTGAGGATTTAAATGACCTTCATTTTGTTTCATGGGTTTGGCAGGAGCACCTATACTGAGGCTAGGGAGAAATATCTTAACTGTAATGAACTTTGACATTAAGTTTCAAAATTAATCAGGATTGGACAAATGTTCAGGTCTCTGGAATAACTTGTATTTGCCAAATTAATGAGAAAAATTTGGCGAAGAGAAGTGATGCTATAGTTTACTTTAAGGTTGCTCATCGATTGGAGAGCGTGCTTAGGGCTGTCTGCAAAACAGTTGAGAATCTTAATTAATGAGAGATAGTGTTTACAACCTCGGTTACTAATTTGCTACAACAGTCTCATACTATTTAGTTTATCTTTTTCATGGTGCTTTCTTGTCTGCGTTCATGAAGCTGGAATTTTTTTCTTGGAATTTGCATTTCATAACCGCAATGAGAGGTTCAGGTGTTCTTGGAACCTCAGTGGGTTTGGGGTGTATCTCCTTCCTTATATGCTAGTCGGTTTTGATCTCATGTTCTTTTGCAACTCCCTTTATCAGATTTCATCTGAATGGTGAAGGTTCCCCCTATGATTCGTGTGTTAGTTTGTTCCCTTGCTCTTGTTAGAACTAGCCATTGATTACAGGAAAAGGATGATGCCCTTCGAAGCTTTTATCCCTGGCGTTTGCTTAATGAGCATGAATCACACACTCATCATTTTTCTCTGGAGTGTCATGTGGTGATTGTTGTGTCACTTTTTCTCAATTAGAATGAGAAACAAGTGAGCCCTCTGGCTTTGGAAGACTTACTGATTCAGGACCGGAGGGGATATGGGATTCTGAAAGATGGCAAATCCATCTGGATCTTTGGAGGTAATATTGCTGGTTTAAGTGCATTCGGATCGAGAGGAATGCAATGATCTTTGACGACTTCAACCTTTCTTTTCTTCTCTAGGATCGGTGGTGTTCCTAGCTTCTTTATGAACCCCAAGGTTGTCAATTGTTGAGGACTCTATTGGCTATTGTGAGGGGTTGGACAGCATTAGTTTGATTTTGTTCTCTTTTAGATTCGGTCTTTTTTCGTTGTGTGAGTGCGCTTTTCTTTTCCTGTTCTACATTGTGGACTAGGTCCCCTTGCTCACTCTCATTCATTCTTCTCTTTGCTCTGATAGAGATTCCTTTTGTGCCATTTTTTATAATCTCGTACTACTGCTACATGTGCTTATGGGAGTTGGGATGAATGTTTATTTAAAAATATATATATATATATATACATTGTAAGTGTGCTCTTTATTATCTTTATTATTGGCATTGTTCTCAACTTTTTTGGATTATCTGCGAATGTGAGAGAATGTTTAGGGCCTCTGATGCTATTTGTTTTTGCTTATATATTCTTAAAGTAATAAAGAGCTTATCGGCAAAAGTAAATCAGTATTGACAAGTCTTTTGTGGCTCCAGAGGCGACTCAATTAACACCTTATTGCTATACAAGAATCTCCCATTGAAATATACTATGAAAATTTGAGTGATAACATTTTGCAGTTTTTTTTCCCTTTCAAGTTTATGAGATTCTAAGAGGAGGGCTTAATTAGATAACTAAATATTAAGTTCTATCCTTTCTTTTGCTTCTAGGTACCTGTAGCCAACGGGCATGGTTCAAATCCTTTCACAGTTGATGTTCCCAGAAACACAAGGTTCTTGTTTTCCAATAGAACACACACCCCAACAAAGGCCATTGCAAAATCGATTGTAAGAGTTGTATGCTTAGCTACACATTGTTTTTGATTATTCAAATTCTTTGTTCTTATTGAAATTCTATATCATTGTTAATGCAGGTGTACTTACTGAAACCTGGTAGTTCAGCTCAAGAATACTTCGAGAAATTGGTCAACCTCTTAGAACAGTTTGTTTTCTGAGATTTTGTTGCTTGCTTTTCTTTTCCCTTTGTGTTGTCATAACTTATATTTATCATTTGGTGGTGCTTATTGTTGCAGATATTACCATCCCTCTAATGGCGGTCGCTGGACTTATTCTTTAGAGCGGTTTTTATTCTACTTGGTAATCACCTTTCAGAGACGCTTACAGCATGAGCAAAAGTAAGAAGTGCCCTGTATGGTTGATTAAGACAGCGTCTTCAATTCTTATATTTTTCTGATTGTGGGGTTGTTCATTCAGGAACCCAGGAAACAGCAAATTGGTTGAAATCTGTCTAGGACAATCAGAAAGGGCTTCTTTTGTCAATACTGTACTGAAGTTGATTGATCGTGGTCAATACAGCAAAAATGAACATCTTTCTGAAACAGTTGCCACTGCCACTTCCATTTTATCTTATGTGGAACCCTCTTTGGTACTACCATTTCTTGTGTCTCGGTTCCATATGGCGTTAGAAACGGTTAGTATGTAAAGCTGTTACAGACAAAATGTTGATTCATTTTTGGTTCCATCTTCTCAGAGCATGATAAACTGATAGGATGCACCTGTCAAACAGAAAGAGTGTTTATTCCTTAATCCTACACTTGACTGCTTCACGTCATCAACTTTTCTTTCCATTTTTTATCTGCTCAGATGACAGCAACACATCAGTTAAAGACAGCTGTGACATCAGCAGCGTATTCTGGACGATCATTGTTTCTCACATCTTTATCAGCTTCATCAATGAAGACAGATGATATTGATGGTGCTGATATGTACAGTGATCTTCTGATGATTTCTCTTACCAATGCTTTGCTTGGGATGGATGCTAATGATCCACCTAAAACTTTGGCAACTATGCAACTGATTGGTTCCATATTTTCCAATGTAATCACTAACTACTCAATTTAAATATAAACATATTCATGGTGCGTTGGAAGGTTTTTCAATAAAAATATTGGTATCTGCAGATGGCCACTCTGGATGATAACACGGACGACTTGTCATTCATGCCTGCAGTTCAGTTTTCTGAATGGCTTGATGAGTTCCTGTGCCGCCTATTTTCTTTACTTCAGCATCTGGAACCTAGTAGTGTTCTGTAAGCTTCTAGCTCTCTATTTACTCATTTATATATATTCTTACTCTTGAATTCTTTTGATTACTTTGTGCTATTTGTAAACTTGCATTCTGCCATTTTTGAATCAGTTCGGATTTCTGCAATTAATAACCTCGAAACTGGAAAATTTGTGCTGCAGAAACGAAGATGTTCATTCACTGGCAACGTCAGGAACTTTTCTGGTTGAGGATGGTCCCAATTACTTCTGTATGTTGGAGATATTGTTCGGAAGACTATCAAGATCACTATATAACCAGGTTAGCCTTTTGACTTGGAATACTGAATTGAACTATTTTAGCATACTATAATGTCCTGTTTACGACTATGAGCTTATTATAATTGATACTCAACAGGCTCTTAAAAAAGTCTCCAAGTTTGTCAAGACAAATATACTTCCTGGAGCAATTGCAGAGGTTGGGCTGCTATGTTGTGCTTGTATACATTCAAATCCAGAGGCGGCAGTTGCTCACCTTGTTGAGCCAGTTTTGCTATCTGTTATATCATCTCTGAAAGGAACGCCTGTCACAGGTTTTGGAGGAAGCAGAAATTTTAGTGCTTCCCTTTCAACCAAGGTTTTTTCTCTTGTAAATGTTGTTTATTATTGGTGGTATGTTTCACCTGTATTCCTGTGATGAAGGTTTATCTCACGTTTATGTAGGCAAAACCCACACTTTCTCCAGCTCTTGAAACTTCAATCGATTATCAGTTGAAAGTTTTGTCTGTTGCAATAAGCTATGGAGGTCCTGCACTTCTTCGTTACAAGGATCTATTCAAGGATGCTATATTTTCTGCTTTTGAGTCCCCTTCTTGGAAGGTATCTGGTTTATTTGATTGACTTGTGCTTCATAAATACTTCATAACACTTAATTTTCTTAACTCACTAGTCGCATGGACACTCCAGAAGGAGTGAGGCATAAGTTGCACACATATAGGAGTTTAGACAACGGTTTTCCATTCACTTCTGGCTAGCAGGAGACACTTGTTTGCTAGGTTACCAGTAATGAAGAATATACTCTCCTCATTTTGTTCAAGAGACCAAGTTTATAAGTCAGCTGCTCTGTGGATTAGAATAAATTTCTTTGCATGCCCTAAGTTTGTGGATTAACATAGATTTGGTAGTAAAAAGGCCAATTCAGTTTTTGAGACAGGATTCATCTTATTGAACATCCCAAAATAGAAAGTACAACTCTTTGTGCAGAACATGGGCGCAAGGAGTATGTACTTTGAGATAATGAACCAAAAGTTGCTGGAAAATCTTCAGATGTGAAAGCCTTAACCTCTCAAATCAGAACTCTTTTGGTAAGATAGACATACCTGGTAAAAGAGCGAGCTATATTTTTCTTTTTCTTTTTGAATTCTGATTTCTTCTATTAAGATAGAAACACATACCTGTTAAATTATTCATTTATTGAGTGGATCTACAGTATTTAAACTAATAGGAAAGATGAACGTTTTCTTCGTGAAGCATGAGTCAGAGACTTGAATAATTTGCATATGTACTTGTTTGCATTATCATATAAACTTGTATCGTCCGTCATTTTCATTTTCAGAACACAGTTTGATTAATTACCACGATGAACATTTTTTTGTTCCTTTGTGTATTATGTCCATTTCACTAAGTTCTGGAGCTATTTTGTTTATAGGTTAATGGAGCTGGTGATCATGTTCTCCGATCCCTCCTTGGCAGTCTGATTCTTTATTATCCTGTTGATCAGTACAAGTATGTCTCATTTCTTTAAGTGTTAAAATTAAGTTTGCTTTCATTCGTCATATGTATAAATGTTGCATATGTGCTGCATATGTACAGTACATACCTATCAATAAATTTGTCTGTCATCTCTCGTACGTATTCTGATCCAATTTATATTTAACCTCAGGTCTGTTTCACATCACTTTTCTGCTTCTGCAGTAGAGGAATGGGTAAGTACAAAAGATTTTTCGATTGACGAAACATTTATGGGACCCAAATGGCATGTCCCGAGTAATGAAGAAATTCAATTTGCCAATGAACTCTTAAACCTGCATTTCGAATCAGCTTTAGACGATCTTCAGAATATATGCCAAGCTGAAATACATTCTGATCCAGGTAATACATGAGATCCATCTCTAAGTTTGTTTTTGATATCTTTATTTTAAGTTGCAGTATCTGGTTATTAGTGCTCTCTGGTCTGATATTTTATTGAGAATTTGATTAGGTTCTCACCAAGCAGTCCTCTTCTGTTTGATATCAACTTGCGTCATGCCAGTTTGGCATTCTTTCTGACTTAAAAAGACTATGGACACGTTTGGTAGGGGGTATGGGATTAGGAGGTATAAGTAGTATTATTAATGAGGCCACTATTAGTGAAGTTACTAATAATAATTAGTACTAATTAATAATAATTTAATATTTGGTAGCACAATTATTAACACATTATTAACACAACTTATTACTAAAATTAGTTTCCCGTGTTTTGTTTATACGGGGTATAAGTAATACCACCCCCACCAAGGTATTATTAATAAGGGTAAATGTGGGTATAAGTGGCTTATCCGGATTTACTAGTATTTATAATAATTTAGTTAAATGGCTACCAAACATCTATAAAAAATCACTAATAATACTATACTTCATTAGTGAACCCTATCAAACGTGTCCTATGGGTATCAAATGATCTTTCAAAAGCATACAAGGCTGTTTGACTGCTTGGAGCAAAAAGTAGTAGTGAAAAATTAAGCGTCAACAGTACTCTGTTTATTTATGTATATATTGTTTCTCTGGACTCAGGTAGTTGTGATTAAGACTCAGTTGAGTTGGACCATTATTAATCATTGGGAAGTGTTGTTTATGTAGGGCCATTTCTTATTGAGTGCTCGACTTTGTATGAACATGGTAAAATGCATATCAGCATTGACTTGACTTGAAAGTTTATTTAATGATATGGATCTATCACTTCCCATTTTTTATGTTCTACATTTTTTCTGACATTTTTGTTGTCACATTTAGTTCTTCATCTTCGTTAAAATATTTGCAAATGAATATATGATAATATTTTAAAGCGATAAAAAGGGCAAGATCGCCTAAGACTTCTTTTTTTTGCTAACCTATCTCCTAAGACTTTCTAGGAAAATACAGAGTGATTTGGTACAATAAAGTAAGAAATTGATTTGTTAAAATAACTTCATGGACAGCCTAATGGCAGCTTTTGCATGAATGAAGATTCTCTGTTTCAACAGTAGAGTTCCAATATGAAGCACGGATACTTCAAAATATGGGTGTCGTACCGTATCGGATACCGATACACCTTGGATACCTGTCAGATACCTTATCCCCGTTTTCAAATAATAATATTTTATTTTTACGTCAGATACTTTTCAAATACTTCGCCGATACTCCATGGATACTTCACCAATACTTTATGGATACTTCAAGTTAAGATTATAATTTCTAGTTCTAGTAATTTATCTATTTATGAAAATACAATTAGATTATAGAGGATTAATACTTATATTATTTTGCCTCTTATAATCTTATTACGAGGATACGTTGATGCTAGAACAGAAAAGTATTCTTTACGGGGAAGACACGAAAGTGTTCTTTTTTGCACCAATTGATCTCTAGATTAACACATATTCACTACATGTTTTCAGTAAAATTATTTGAATTATATATATGTATTCATATAGCCGTATCCTGGCCGTACCCTTATCCTATATTTTCAGACTTTGACGTATCGCCATACCCGTATCCCGTATTCATGTGGATGCTTCATAGGTTCCAATTAAAAGCACCTTTCCAACTAGGTTTGGAGGTGAAAAGTAAATTTGGGCCTCTTCAGTAAACTCCCAACACTATTAGTTACTTCTGAAAAGTTTCTCTGCAACGCTAAGTTATTTCCCCCTACCCCACAATGTAATGATGTTTATATAATACTGAAGTTGGCTTTCAAGGAAGAAAAATATCCACCTTATATGTATGCGTATTCTATAAATGCTTCAGCTCTGTGTTATGTAGCAAGAGTTTGACTGTTGAATAATTTCTGCTGGACAGGAAACGAGAAAGAGCACTTAAAAGTGACACTTTTGCGCATTGATTCTTCGTTACAAGGTGTTTTATCATGTTTGCCTGATTTCATGCCGTCCTCTAGGAATGGGATGCTTGAAAATCCAGGTCGCACATCTTTCTTCATTGCTGGCGCAACAGGTTCAAGTGTTGGTACCTCTAGCCTTCGTGAAAAAGCTGCTGATATCATCCATGCAGCCTGCAAGTAATTCACCCTTTTCTTTTTCTCTTTATATATATATGCATAGTTACATACACGTGCACGTAAACACACATACGTCTTTTGTAAGTATACTCGGTGACTAAGCCACAGAGAGAATAAGGGAACCAGTTGTCCTCCATATTAAGTTTGGGGAGCTTACCTTTCAGCACTATGAAGTCTGAAAATGTACGAGAAGAATTATGAATTTTTGTAGTTCAGATCTCGAGTCTCGACTCCCATTTCTTTGAGGTATCAAGGATATCGCCCCTACATTACAACTATTACTGAAAAAAAGTTCGTTCTTAAATGAATGCTAAAGTTTATTTTACTACTTAACCTCTAAATATTATAATTTTGGTTCAAGCTTGTACAGGTTTCAGTTGTTGCAGTATTTTTCTTTTCAATGCTCAATCTAATCTTTTTCTTTAGTATAAAATTTGTGACTAAATATAAATATTAACCGCCTTAACGTTATTCCTGGCTTCACCACTGTTCACACATTTTTACGCATATATGCATACAGATGTACATATTTACATTGGTATATATTTCGGTTTTATCCTCGCTGAGAATTGCTAGTTGAACACCGCTTACTGAATACAATGAATATTTTGCACACTTGCAGACACTTGTTGGAGGAGAAATCGGATGATAGCATTCTATTGCTACTCATCATCCGTATCATGGATGCTTTGGGGAACTATGGTGATGGACTCTACATCTGAATGATTTTGAGTTTCCTTGTGTTGGTTACTTGTTTATAATTTTTTCCTTGTCATCTACAGGAAGTTCAGAATATGATGAGTGGTCTAATCACAGGCAGGCATGGAAATTGGAATCCGCTGCTATAATAGAACCTCCAATAAACTTTATTGTGTCATCCCATTCTAATGGAAAGAAAAGGTAAAAATTCTTGCGTATTTCTCTGTATGCTCTGAATCGATGCACTGAGTTCTTGAGTTCTGATGGTATTTCGTGTACCAGGCCAAGGTGGGCACTTGTTGACAAAACGTACATGCACAGTACGTGGAGATCTTCTCAATCATCCTATCATCTTTTCCGTACGAGTGGGAATATATCTCCATCAGACCATCTGAGTCTTTTGATGGAAGATCTTCTTAACCTCTCCTTGCATAGCTATGAAACTGTTCGCGCGTGAGTTCTCCATTCTTCTCGAATCATGCTATCTTATAATACTGTCAGATTCACAAAATGAATGCTAAAGCATGAGTGGCAGAGGATATAGAAGCTAGAAATCGTGAATTTGATTTTCTGTTTGTTCTAACAAATCATTAAGACTAATGCAAAGCTTGTGACCTATTACTCTCTCAGTCCCACTATGATTGGCCTGGTATCCTTTTTGGAATATCCCAAATATTTTCCCCTTACTATAATTCGATAGTTGACGTGCATATATAGTATTATGTTACAACATTCAATGCTTTTGGATAGTAAATTTTATGAACTTCCTAAAACATGAGTTTTTTCAAAAGGGACAAATTTATATTACTTGGGGGGGGGGGGTAATCGTTCCACTCAAAGAGTCCTTTTCAAAACATGCTTACCTTAGAATTTTTCTATTTTTCTTTGGACAAATCATCTTGCATTGTTTTTAAATCTAATGTGTATGCCCCTCCATAATGTTTTTATAACATCATTTCTGATGCTATTTAGAGTTGTTTTCTTTTCCTGCAGCGTTTTCTTTACCTTTTGTGCAAAGTCTATTAATCAGTTTCAAAATTATCCACTTACTTATCAGGCTTGCTGGGAAATCTCTCTTGAAAATGATCAAACGATGGCCATCTATGATTTCAAAGTGTGTGCTCACTCTAGCTGCGAACTTGCGAAATTCGAGCTCTCCTGAATATATGGTCTTAGGTTCTTGTGCAGTTCTTGGAACGCAAACTGTTCTAAAGCATCTGACGACGGTATTCACCTTCAATAAACTGCTTAAGATAAAGATTATTGCGACTCCACCTGATGCTTTTTTGACTGTGCTATTATTCAGGATCAAAAATCATTCTCTTCCTTTCTTCTTGGAATTCTTTATAGGTAACTTCATGCAACTACTGCAATTGTGTTCTTTTGGGTTGAAATTATTTATGATGCTGTATCTTCTCTTGTCTTACATTTTCTGTCTGGTCTTCAAGTTCTCATCATGAGTCATTGAAAGCTCAGAAAGCAATTAATGAGGTGAACTTTCGCATATGACTCAAAGATCGTGTTTACATGCTGAATTTACTTCCTTCTCCTTGTATCTAATTTTCTCAAACATTCACAGCTGTTCGTCAAATACAACATCTACTTTGCGGGAGTCGCTAAAAGTATTTTCCGCAAACCAGAGAACCATTCAGATGGGACAGCTTATGCAGATTTGGTTTCTGAGATAAGTTCTATGAGTTTTGATTCAACAAACTTGCACTGGAGGTAAGAATGTGTATTTGTTGCAAAACTTGTTACTTGTCATACATGCAAGTCAGTTTAACTAGGTTTTACTTCCTTGATGCTGCATGCTGGCTTTGGCATGCTGGATAGACTTTTGCTCCTCTCATTTACAAAATACTCATTACTAGCAGTTTTTTCGGAGTCATATGCACTTTTAGAATTATAGCAAGTTGTGTGCTTTAGATTTGAACTAAAGTTGCCTATTGTTATTGTCAGGTATAACTTGATGGCTAACAGAGTTCTGCTGTTGTTGGCTATGGCTTCTCGAAATGATCCAAGTTCATCTTCAAAGATTCAAAGTGAAACTGCTGGTTAGTCAAAGTGCATGTGTAGTTTGATCATAAATGAAGTTGAAGCGCAATTTTCTTGAGGCTATGCTTCATATCCTCTTCTTTGTTACTGTACAATAGTTAGTGGCAACCGAGTGACCGACAGCCGTTCAAACTTAATTCCACCAGATTTCAAGATATGTGTTCATATGCTGTCTTTTTTCAGGTCACTTTTTGAAGAGTTTAAGAAGTCAACTACCACAGACGAGAATACTTGCAATCTCTGCTCTGAATATACTGTTGAAAGAATCACCTTATAAATTATCGCCTGAGCAACAATCTATCATTTCAGGGAATATACAAGGAGATGCTAAGTCCTCCCTTGAAGAGGATCTAACTCATATTTTTCAGGAAGAGGGATTTTTTAGCGAGACTTTGAACAGCCTTTCTAATGTCCATATTGTATCTGATTCCGACTCCGCTCGTGGAGCTCATGGAAATTCTTCATTTCAGAGTTTGGCAGACAAATCAATCACTCGTTTCTATTTTGACTTTTCATCTTCATGGCCTCGGACACCTAGTTGGATTTCCTTATTAGGAACCGATACTTTTTACTCGAGTTTTGCTCGTATTTTCAAGCGATTAGTTCAGGAATGTGGCATGCCTGTTTTATTGGCACTAAAGAGTGCATTGGAGGAGTTTGTAAGTGCCAAGGAGAGGTCTAAGCAGTGTGTTGCTGCTGAGGCTTTTGCCGGAGTGTTGCATTCTGATGTCACCGGCCTTTCTGACGCATGGGACAGCTGGATGAAGGTCCAATTGCAGAATATCCTTCTTGCACCATCAGTTGAATCTATTCCTGAATGGGCTGCTTGTATACGTTATGCTGTTACTGGGAAGGGGAAGAATGGGACAAGAGTTCCTCTTCTGAGGCAAAGAATCCTGACCTGTTTGATAGCCCCTTTACCTCAAGCGGTGGCTACCACTGTTGTTGCCAAGCGCTACGCTCTTCTTTCAGCAGCTTTCATTGAGATTTCTCCTCAGAGAATGCCGGTGACCGAAACTTATCTACATAATAAACTATTGAAGGAATTGCTGGATAACATGAGTCATCCTTCTGCCCAAGTAAGAATTTTCTCATAAATGGTTTGTGTCCAAAAGAAAGTTTATGTTGTATAGACAAGCAGTTGTTGACTTGAGCATTTTTATGGATTTTATTTGGCACCCCCAAAATCATTGCACAGGTTAGCTAAAATATTTCAATAGTGATAAAATGAAGAACTGATAAGCTGGTTCTCCCCTGCCACCGAAGATTATCATTTACAACTAGCTATAAAATTAATGTTCATCCATTTTGGTGCCACTATTTGTATAAAAGTCCTAACCTATTCGGTCATTCTTGATATCCTTCTGTGTTGTCTAGTATTTTTCACTATTTAGAGAGTTCTTGTGAGATGTTCATCATGCTCTCCTTGCCCATCCCCTTATGCAGCGTAAAGGAGTTGTTCACTTAAACACTGAGGAGATTAATATATTGATAGTAGGTTAATTTGCTTCTGGACCTCAAAAGCTTCTTTAGTTTTCCTGTTGGTAGCTTGTCCCCTTCTCTTTTTCATTCTTAAATCTTTGGAGGCATATCCAACTATTCATGCACCTTGTGCACAACTTTTAGTGAGACCATTTTGCAGAAAAAAATGTCCCACTGGTCGCTTCTAAAGCCTCCGCCATTGACTACGAATAATGTTTCTTTGTAACTGATCCATTTCTTTTCTCTCTTTACAGGTGAGGGAATCTATTGGTGTTACCCTTTCTGTATTGTGCTCAAACCTTCGACTTCATGCATCATTCAATCATAATAGTTTACATGAAAATGGAGACACTGTGATGGATGAGGGACTAGAAACAGGAAATTGGGATAAAATTTTATTAGAACGAGCATCTGAACTTTTGGTAACCATACAAAATGCTAATCTTTCTGACAATTTGGAGAATCCTTCAGATACAAACACCGTTTCTGTGGAGTCAGATGGCAACTCTCAGGATGATGTTCAATGGATGGAAACGGTAGTCATTTTGGAATTATCTCTCATTAAGATTCAGTGGTTGATGTAAATTTATAATGCTCTTCTCTCTTCCTGATGTGCAGTTATTCCATTTTATTATTTCATCGCTGAGGTCCGGGAGATCTTCATTTTTGCTGGATGTGATTGTTGGTCTTCTTTATCCCGTAATCTCCTTACAGGTGACAAAATGATTTGATTCTGTTGTATTAAATCGATGTATGCTGATGCTGTTCTCTTGGTAATTCAACAAAGAAAGAGGCCTTTGATCACTATCAGGATAGGATAGGCATATTGCAGTTTAGACCTCAATATGGTTTTATTCTCTTTAGCATTTTGGAGGCCTGTATTTCCAATTTGAATTTGGTAAGCTGTAACAGTGAATGATTTCTTTTTTCTGGAACAAAAAACTAGCTTTTACATCTTTATCTTATTTCTTCAGCTGACCTGTATTTGCTCTCTCAATGTTGCAACCATGCTTATTTCTGTTCGAACTTCAAAACAGAAACAGTAAAATATTATATGAAATTTGTGTGTTCAATAGATGTAGTCAAATGCTAACGCAGAAAGGGTCAGGCGACTTTCCCAGAAGTTCGATTTTCTGTTCATAGCGTCCAAACCATAGGAAATTAATTGTGTTCCCTGATGTGCATATTTTTAAGAGAAAAAGTTAATGCGTGATAATGTTGTGGACACGAATGTGAGATGCCAATTTCTAGTTTGTTTGCACTTTTATGCTGATAGTTTAGGTGGTGTTACCTCGTATTTATGAAATAAGTTTCATTTTTTCCCAAAGGAAACATCGCATAAGGATCTGTCAACGCTGGCGAAGGCAGCATTTGAGTTACTGAAATGGAGGATCTTTCTGGAACCTCATCTCCAAAAGGCAATATCATTAATTCTTTCTTCAGCCAATGATTCCAACTGGCGGACTAGGTCTGCAACTCTGACATTTTTGCGAAGTTTTATGTACAGGTATGCAGCATCTAATTGGTCTTCTTTATTATCAAACTTCTTTCAACATGCATAAATTAATCAGTTTTATACTGTCTTGTTCTCTATGTGCTTTATTCACACAAAGTACCTAGCCCTACCTTAGAGGTTTAAAATTGATATTTAATGCCGAGTGTGTCCGTGTGTTGGGTTAGTCCCATATTGGTCGTTTATCCTGGTAGATGTTATCTTTAAAAGTTAGTTTCTTTTCCTTTTCTTTCTCACTGATTTGACGGTACATCTTCAATATCATCAGTTTTCTTACATCACTGCTCTTGTTCTCTAAATTCCTGCTTCAAACCTATATAGATCATAAGTTAATGCTGTTACTGAACCTTGGGTGTTTTTAACAGGCACACCTTCAATCTCTCCACTGCCGAAAAACAAATGATCTGGAAAACAGTCGAGAAGCTACTTATTACAGATAACCAAGTGGAGGCAAGTTTCTGTCATCTGAGTGTTTACTCATAAAATAATCTGATGCCTGGTTCTTAGAGCCAGTTATAGTATGTCCGTCTGATCTCCTTTTCTATCTGTTCTTAAAAAAAGAGCAGCTGTTGGTTCCATTGTTGTCGACATGTTGCATTGTATAGGCACTCATATAGCCCTTAAGTAGAAGTGTATTCTGGCTAACAACCATGAGATAGCGGTAAGCTCTTAATTACGATAAAGGTCAAAGTCTCAACTTCCTAGAAAAGTTACTAATGTCTGAAATCTGGAAAACTTAAATAGTGGTGATAATGCCTATCTTGTACATAAATAGCTACAAGGTAAGTTATACACACTCCACAGAAGTGCGTTGTTTGCCTGCTTCATGTCTATCAGTACACCTAGCTAGTAGCTATATTGGGGGTGGTGCCTGAAAAACCATTTTGAGGCAGTTTCATATTCAGTATCCACCAGGGAGATACCTTTGGGCGCTATTGGTTGACAACTTCCTAAAAAACGTTCTCATTGCCTAGTTTTGGCTGAATTAAGAGTAATAGCAACGCAGAGCGTATGCATAAATTCTGTGCAAGTCTTGTTCTTTTTCCCAGAGAGACGGGCTATCTGCCTAATGTTTGCCAATTTAGTTTAGCTGTTGGACATGGCACCTAACTGTAAAGTTTTTTTTTTTTCTGGTAGATTTTCCTTTCAGTATTCAAGAGGAGAAGTTTATTGGGACATGCTTTTGTTATTGGACTTAAACTATTATCTGGCTTACATGTGCATGTTTCTTTCAGCAAGAAGCTGATAATATCATTCGTTTCTGTTTGGAAATTTAAACTCAAATATGTTAGTTCCTGGACCTGACCTCTGGAGTTGTGAAGATAATTTCGCATGAAGTAGGAGTTTGGAAGTAAAAATTCCTAACCACACGCATCAACCTGCAAATGCAAGCCAGCTTACTTGAAACCCGTAACAAATGAGAAATCAGAAGATGAAAAAGAATCACGAACTATGTATTCCTAGTTTAACCTTTTTAGAACCTAGCAACATCAATTTCGACTCAGGATAAAGTCCAAGAATATTGGCATCATAGATCCTGCTCTTCTTTCATAGCAAATGACACTCATAGAAGAAGACATTGAATTACAGTGACAACATCCAATATTCATGATAAATCATTTCCTGTTTCCCAAATTGTGTCAGTGTTGTAATTTAGTGTTTGAGAGTGTTGGGTACTTCTACTTGCATGTTATGAATGCCTTAATTATGTTTCATATGATTTACTTCAGCTTCTTACAGCTGTTTATTGAGGATTTTAAACTTGGGCCGTATTGGATTTAGTTAATTAACCGAGCTATTTATGTTGTTCAGGTAAGAGAGCATGCTGCAGCAGTTTTGGCAGGCCTAATGAAAGGTGATGATGGAGATCTATCTAAGGACTTCCGTGAAAGAGCTTACAGGGAGGCAAACATTGTTCAGAAGAGGAGAAAACCGAGGTTATCTTCTTGATTATAATGTTGATGTTGGTTAATATTGAAGAAGATAACAATGTTACCTATTATCACTTTCATCGCTTCCATTCACAATGTTTGGATACCCTGCACACGTATAATGGTTATGCTGTCTATAGAAATGAGCACCATCACTATCCTGATATGCTATGGAAGCGCTTCAGCTTAGTGGCTGGGCTGCTTTCTACCCTCAAAATGAACGTGGGCTAATATTGATGCTATGGTGATTATTTTTGCCCAAAAGAGGTTTTTTAATTTGTTGCTATGCTACTATAGGTGATGAGTACATGAAGTTTCTATGATAAGCTTAACTTCAATGGAAGACATTGACGATTTGTTCTGCGTAGTTGCATTTAATTACCAAACTAGCATTTAATGGGTCTCCTCTTACCAAAATCTTTGGTTAGAGAAAAGTGGACTTGTCATATTTTGATAATATTCTTAACAATGAACAAGTCACTTATTATGGCTTTCATACTTGTTTTATTTGTGAATTCGCTTATTTTGTTTCAGGCATAATTACCCATTATGCCACTGACGTTTGACCCAAGTGCCAATGTTGCCACTGATCTTTAATTTGCTTTAATTTGACCCTGAACTATTTTAATTTTTCCAATTATACCATTATATCCAATTTGATCCAATTTGATCTACCTGGCTCCTACGTGTATCCTACATGGACATAACTTTTGGGGAAAAAGGAGGAAAAGACTAATGTGCCCTTCTCTTATACGATCAAATTGGGTTCTCTTCCAGATCTGGCTGCGCCATCGTTTCCTCCCTTCCCCCGTCTCTCTCTCTCTCTGATCTTCCCTCCCTCTCTCTCTGATCTTCTCTCCCTCTCTCTCTTTGATCTTCTCTCCTTCTCTCTCTCTGATCTTCGATCTGCTCGAGGCGCCGGACATGAGGATGGCAA
>JAOTQG010040076.1:0-15007 GCA_025631175.1 Iris virginica
GTGTTAGTTATGATTTGATGTGATGTTTGATAGGATATAAATGTGTGTATAGGGGTATGTAAAATTAGTAGGTATGAAAGAGAAAACCATGATTTTTGAAACCAACCAAATGAACGAAAAAATTAATAATTTTTGGAACCAAGGCTTCAAAAATATCCCAACTAAACGAAACCTAAACTAGTAAACCTAACCGCGAGGTTAAGAAAAAAGATCTCTACAGAAAGTCGGGTCTTCGCTCTTGGGTCCAATCCAAAGTATTTGGGTCAGGTCGAGTGGTTCGGTTTCGGGTGGCGCCATAGACACAATCGAACAAATCCTCTCCCTTTCCTTCATCCCGTCCGTCACTCTGATCAGCACTCCTCCTTCCTCTCTCTCTCTCTCTCCAACTGACAGGTAATCTCTCCCTCTTTCCCCCCTCCTATTCCGTCATACATTAATAGATTAGTGCACATACATGTAACTGATGAGAAGAGTGGATCATAGGCTTTTGATTATAGCGCCAGCACCCCCGTTGCTGGTTTATGTTGTGTGCATAGTTGTAGCATGAATACGTTATTGGGAGATTACATTTGATTTGGGGATTATGCTTTCAAATTTAGTGCTTCTTCTTTATTGATTAGGGCACAGTTTGGTGCCTTTGTTGGTGCAAAGGTTTTGAATATTTGTTTTTCCGTTTAGGACTTTTTGATCAATATTGCTGCTCCATAGTATACAAGCACTTTTGTTTTTATTCCCCATACCTTGTTACTGATCTTAGTAGCAATGGCACTATTGTTCCCGGTGTATTCTCACTTGTACCTCTTACTATCTACGATGACATTGTTTGCGGCAAGTTGAATTTATAAAAAAGATAAGAAAAACCAAAACCAAAACTAATAAAGATTATTATTTCATAGGAGATTGGGTTGATACTTGATACTGGGGTTTTGTGGTCTGAGAATAGACATGTGCAACAGACTCTTACAGATTCTATTTCTGTTTGAGTATGTGCCTACTGTTGCTTTGTTCCCGGGCTTGTTTACATTATCGTTATTGTTTTTTCAATACTTTATGCAGCATTAAGATCTATATAATTTTTAATGAAACCCTGATGCAAACAGCAGTAAGCCAGTAACAAATCACATAATCCCTTCATCCCTAAATGAGTGTCTTGTTTGATTTTTGAAAAGTCAACTTAATTCATTACTAAAATAAGATATAAATTTCAACCTTTTGTAAGAAAATTAAGTAAATTATCAAAAGCTTTTTTTTTTTTGGCCGCAAAACAAGTAAATTCTCATAGAAAATAGTTCAAAGTTTAATTGAGTTGATCAAACAATGTCAAAACAGGACACTCATTTAGTGACAGAGGGAGTAACTCTTTGCATGTGACACGAATTAGCAAACTTACAACCAGAGGGAGACTTGTTTTCACCCCGATGACTGTTGTAAAATTTGTAAGGCTATTTGGCCTCCTTTATCTTTGGCATCCCTTTTGTGGCACCTTTCTCTAATGTATTCGATTAGATGAGAACTACTAGGGGTATGAAAGCTAATTTTGGAGAAAGGTTGATAGAACTACAAAAAACAAATTTTCGTGGCAAGATTGCCTGATAATGTTCCGTTCTTCGTAAGGTTGTCAAATTTCAAACGTAGAGTTGATGATACTGTAGCTAGTTAATGATCAGCATTGTCTGAGCATAGGAGGCCAACTTTAAGGGTTTTGAATAAGTATTTATTGCAGCAAGGGCCTTTTGACTGAGGATTACTTGAAAATTGGGGATTGAATGTCTGGCTCTTCAGGCTGTGCGATACTGAAAATGTTTCTTTTTGTTTTCTTTTGAGTGGGCGGTTTTGACGGCAGCGGTGGCATGATGATTTACGAGGTACAATGAAGGGCTAATTGATATCCTTTTACCTGTCTGCTAGAATCTACTGTTAAAAAGAAATTAAAATGATTCCCCTTGAATAGATGGCTGTTGCGAGGCACATACATCATACATGGGCACCAGCTGTGCATTTTTGCGCAGGGTGGTCACAAAACGTGAACTATGCTATAGACATAATACATTGAAATTATTAAATCTTTCAAATATATAATGACTAGTGAATTGTTCTATATTTGGATTTTTTCACTTTTGAAGTACACATACAAATACTTCAAGTAACACAAAAAAGGACAAACCGCATAGCCAAACACATCATAGCAACTGCAAAAGTTCAGCAAGAGAGTGTCATGGACTTTCAAACAGACTAATGTGACAAGAAACTTTAATACTCTATATAACCAAAAAAAAGTTAAAATAGAAAATTTATCCTAGAAAACAACTTGATATCTTTCAATGCAAATAACCCAAAAGCTACATTATAAATGTCGAAGATTTAACCTAAACAAAGTATTATGTTTAACTCCTTTCAAATTAATTTCAATTTTCAAACTATAATTTCCCAAAAAGAACAGTAATGTCAAATTTCAGTTATCTAAGGTTTCAAATTTGGAACCAAAGTGGGGAGGACTGTCGTACAGAAGAGTGCACATGGAATGACTATTAAGCCGAAGGCAAAGGAATTTCCAGCAGAAGGCAACGTCAACTACCAGTGGAGTAGATCAAAGGATTTCCATGTCACTTCTCTTTCTTTTGTATTTGTGCCTGACGAATGTCACACTCTGTGTGTGTCTGTGTGATTGTATATGGAGAATGTCTGAATTTGTTCGTTTTGATTTTGAAAAAAAGAAAAAACTATATTTGTCCTCCTTTTCTTTACTATTGATGGTTCGGCTTTTACCTTGGTCTGACCCTTTAAAGGTATTTAGATATACACTCTTGTACAGACCTGGTTCTGCATGTCTAATTTTCCTCTGTAACCACCTCAAGGTTATATGATGTATTGGTACCAAGAGGCCATCTCTAATTTTATCTGTTTCTTAATGGTGTCTGACGTCATGATCTTCTACCTTTCTACGACACAATGTATGTGGAAATTCATCCTATTTTCTCTCGCTATGCCCCTCCAAATTTCTCAATTACCATAAAATGATGAACTTTAAATTAATCACTTTGTGCAGTGGAGCTGCAATGCAAGTTTGGTTCTTTGTTTTAGTATCTGGCATCTTGCCTTTGAACTTTGAAGGCATTTGTCAGTTGCAGTCTCTGGTCTTTGTGCCACTTCTAATTAATGGTTCGAAGTACCTGTAGTTCATGCTTATGTTTCTGTTCTTTATATTGGATACTGTGTACGCTTGGCTGCACAATGTTGACCTTAATTATAGCTTTTTGTGGAACTCATAGCTAGATAAATGCATTTTTTTGAGGGGCTCAATTGCCATCGAAAGTCGAAAATGTTTGTTTCAATTTTGGATTGTTATTGGTTTCTGAACACTTCAGATTGTCTTGGGAATTGGTGAATGCATGAACTACACTTCTTCGAATATTTCATAAAGTCTATTCCCATTTACAGCTAAATATTGCATATTTTGGTTGGGGGTTGTATGGCGCCGGTTTAACCTTTTTCCGTGACCAGACCGCATAGATACATTCCTTTAAAATAAAAATACTGAAGCTATACCACATGGCTGGTTTTGGGTTGGCTGTGGTCTCAATTCCCGTTTCTCAATTTTATGCCCCCCCCCCCCACCCTCTTAATTTTCTGTCCTCAAGTACAGGAACTTGGACCATCGCGTTCTCTTAGTTATTTATGTTTACTTTCAGGAGATTCTATTATCTCCTTTGGTATTTATTCTGATTGTCTATGTAAAACTTTTTATTAAATTTTATTCTCTTTACCTTTACGTTCTACATTGCATGGCTGTTCAATTATTTAGATTCCTTTTGCCTGTTGTAGCTTAAATTAAGCATACGAGGTTGGTTTTCAAGAATGAATTTGCAACAAGGTTCACAACCTAGATCTTCTGCGAATGGATTCGGCCGTCGAAGAGGGGAAAAAGAAACAGGCTTCAGATCAGAAAACAAGCCACAGACTGGAAAAACAAATTCAAGTAGGTTGACAACTTCAGGTGAGAATCTGTTGTTGTAAGTTGCCTCTGATGGTGTCATGTTATTCATTGTAATGCCATCTTGATCAGGTGTCCCCACTCACAACAAAGGGGGAGGTGAAAGCCCGTCACGTGAACGGCTTGTTTATTTAACAACATGTCTTATTGGACATCATGTGGACGTTCAGGTGATAGATGGATCAATATTCTCTGGAATTTTTCATGCTACAAACGCTGACAAAGATTTTGGTATGCCTCAAATGTTTGATATTATTTGAAATAATGCACTTGCCATATGTAATGTTGGAGCGGCATTTGAAATGTTGCAAGTAAAATGCGCTTGCTCACTTTGTTATTTGGCTTCATAATGCATACTTGGTTGTCATTTACAGGAATTATTTTGAAAATGTCTCGCTTAACAAAGGCCGCTTCTTCTCGGGGCCAGAAAGGCATTTTGGAATCTGTTAACAAGCCCCCGTCTAAGACTTTGATTATACCAGCTACGGAACTTGTTCAGATCACAGCAAAGGTTTTTGTGCATTATATATCTCATTCTCTTCCCTCTTTTTTACATGTTTTTCGACGGCTAATCATACTGGGTCTAAAATTAGCAAAAGTTGCCTCTTGAAGACAGTATTACCAGTTTCATACTGTTATGTTGATAGAATGTCTTGTGGCTATTGACATGGATGCATAGCACTTTTTGCTGTATCTGTATGTGGTTGATGATGATTGTGATATTCATTTGGACAGAGCGTATCTATCATAAGGGACGGGCTGACAAATGAGCTCCAGCGTGAAAAGCAGCAGGAGATTTTGATTGACTCCTCTATATCACAATCTCGGCATGTTGATTTGGAGAGGGAGTTGGAGCGCTGGGTCCCTGACGAAGATAATCCAGAATGTCCTGAACTAGAGAACATATTTGATGGTCAGTGGAATAGGTAAATTACCGTGCTTCAAATCTTTGGTCAACTGCAGTTATTTCTGCAGTTGGGGTAGGATGATTTCTACGACTTTTGAACAGCCCAAAAATCTCTGGAAATTCTTAAGTCTAAATTGACTGGTGATTATTGACGGTTATTGTTTTATTTATTTTTAATATTTTTTTCTGCTTCATCGTTTTATCTTGTTGCTACTGAATGGATATCCTCCTGATTATGCATTGAGAATGTCTTGATCAGATGTTTCTTAATGATGTTTATAATTGCGATGTCCTTTTTGGAAGGAGCTAGGCTGCTGTCATATTTTCTGCTATATTCATCAGTTCCTGTAGTTTAAGCGTTTACGTTAGTTAGGGAATGTTCAAGGTCAAATGGGTCACTGGGTCGTGGGGTGAATTTGTTTAAGATACTTGCATTTGTTGTTTTTAAGCCTAGCCAATTTACATGGGGCCTTTTCCTGAAGTGCTGACAGAAGTAACTTTTGTTCTGAAACGATGGAGACATGTCGGAACTACAAGTTACTAACCTCCTTTTGTGAGCAACTCTGAGCTCTGGTGATGTTTGCTGGAGTATCTTCAAATCAGCATTGTGCTGGAATACCTTGCTCCATTCCTCCTTACTGTAGTTGATATCCTTGCATGAATATTTCGTGGTCTTCATATGCAGCAAGAACGTGAACAATGTGAATTTCCTTCTTAATACCAATATATATATATATATATATTTTGGTTGCTCACTGGTATCAAGGACTATGTCCAAACTAAGCCTATATATATATATATATATATATATATATGTTAATGGCTTAGTGGTCTTATGCTGAATGGGCTTGTCTTATAAGTATATTAGAAAGAATGTTTTTATTTCTTCCCAAGGATCGTCTTTTTATCCATTTGGGTATCTAATTTATGTGATGCTGACTCGTGCGATTCACATGGAAATTATTTTTGTTATACCAGTGAAAAATGACACATTTGATACTGGTTTAAAAGGGGGAGGGGGGGAGAATAACCGTTTCGGGCAACGAGTTCATGCTCGAAAGTCAACTTTTTACTTTTGTACTTTTAGCACTTTATATCTTTTACAAATTATACTTAAACTATAATTTTTTCTACAATACTCCCTCCGTTTCACCATAGTTGATGTTTAAGGTTTGATTACAATAACCAAGTAGTGCATTAAGTATCTCTTAATTTTCCATTTTTGCCCTCTCTTCACATATGAAGTCTCTTCAAATTCTTCTCTCATTAATCAAGAGGCATTAACTGCTCCTCAGTCTTGGATTTGAGATAAAAGGGCAATTTAGGAAAAATGTGGTAAAAATGTGTAAAACCTCAACTATTTTGGAACATTTCCTTTTTTCTAAGAGGTCAACTCTTGTGAAACGGAGGGAGTATGTGATAAAATTATCATCTTTGAATATTAACAAAAATAGTTGGGAAAAAACAAATATTCATAGCTTAATGTTTTGAAAGTGGACTCTTTGAATGAAACGTCCCAAAATGCAATAGTGGACTCTTTGCCCAGAAAGGAGGGAGTATTTCTTTGAAGAGTAGCATATGATATTTATGCTTAAACACGACTTTGTGTTTTTAGGTAATTCTTACTCCCTCTTTTTAAAGATAATGTTAACAGGCACGGTTTAAGGATCCCCGATAAATATATTAACTTCCCATATCAAGTACTCTATTTCTCCACTTATACTTTTTAAATAATAGTCTTGTAATTAGTAATTGGTTGATAGTTTAAATGCTTGCGTTGGTTAAGGGCATAATGGGACCTTATCTATTGTTGATTTTGTATGGTAGCCGAAAAGTTTGAAAACATACAAAAAGAAAGTTGGCCAGTGTAAATGAGCAAGAGGATTACTTGCTTAGCTACAGTGGCATATGTACAATTGGCAAAAAGGATTTATTTTGAGCCCTTTCCCTTCATGATAGTAATCGATGGTTGTGGTAAACCTAAATACAGTTACAATTTGAAAGTCAGGAGAGAAGATAAAAGGTGTTGTTAAAGGCTTGAGAATCAGCTCCTTCATCAAATTTATAGTTTGTAAGCTTACTGTTTGGCCTCTTTTTGGTGTGATAACTGCAGAAAAAATAGGTGTTCTTCTCTTTTTGTTTACTCAGATCTGTTGCACTGTTTCTTTGTCCCGATTGCTTGGGGCCGGTTCAATGACCCCTTTAAACCATTCTACTCTACTCAGAGCAAGATTTCGTCTTTGAGAATAGTATTGGAATACTATATTACTCTTTGTGCTTATTAATCTAGTTCTTTTGTAGCTTTGGCAAGTAAGTTTCCTAATTAGCTCGTTTGAAATGAAAATGCATTTATTCTTTAAAGCTTTTTTCTTTTGTTCGTTTGTTATGGTTCTTTGCTAGCTTTGGTAAGTAAAATTTCCTGAAAAGTTGGTCCGCAGTGGAAATCCTTTGTATGCTTTAGCTATATCAGTGGGATCATATACTTGTTATTTGTTTTCAATAATGTCTGTGTTGGTCTCTAGTCCCCTGACATTTGGACATTTGCATAAAATTACGAGTCCATTTTAACGCAAATGAAACCTGCCTTTGTTCCTTTATTCATCTGCTGTACTCAAACCAACCCGCTGACTCATTACTAGTATATAGTTGCTGACAAGGGACTCCTTAACTGAAGTGTACTTATGTATAATGGTAACAATAATGTTTTATGTTATATAAAATGTTGATTCTTGATAGACAATTATGTGTCTCAATCTCGTTGATGTCTATGCTTTTCATCTATCTAATTTCCTTATGAAATTAGGGGTTGGGACCAATTTGTAGCCAATGAAACGTTATTTGGAGTAAAAAGCACATTTGATGAAGATCTATACACGACAAAACTTAATAGAGGCCCTCAGATGAGAGAACTGGAAAGGGAGGCTTTAAGGATAGCTAGAGAAATTGAGGGTGAAGATACCAAAGATCTTCATTTAGCAGAGGTAAGGTTTAATTATTCTTCATTTAGATATGCTTTCCTGTTCAACAATGTTTGGGATATTCTTCTCCTCCAAGATTCTTACATCACATATTTGATATTGTTGCTCTATATTAGGAGAGAGGGGTTAACTTTCATGACAAGTTTGATATCGACGAGGAAACCAGATTCTCATCGGTGTTCAGGGGGGTTGATGATAGCGGATTTGATGAAAATGAGGACATGTTTGATTCACACAACATCAATACCTTTGGAGATGTTTCTGATTCCATCATTAGCAAGTCGTTTACTGATTTGACCAGTGGGAAAAGTAATAATGAAGCTCAACTATCATCAAACTTTCCATCAATGGTATGTTCTGAACTTCTTCATCACAGGCAATGGAGTTCTTCTTATCAATTTGGATAATCGGAATTCTGTTAGTTTTCTGTAATCCTGGGATCTTCTTATAAACCGGGCCTAGATATGAATCATCTTTTTAAGCCTCTATGTCTTAATTTCAGCGAAGATATCATGATAGAATTAATGAGTGTTGGCTGCTTACCACTATGCAAAAGCTTAGATCCTTCTGTGCTAGCAATGTTTTTTTAGGAAGTGTAGTTTTGGAATTTATCAGTTTGTTTCTGTTATCTGTAGCTCAAAGGTTCATAAACTTTTATGGTTCTTTTTAAGAACAGATGCTACCTAATATAATGTCTATCATTGTTTTTTAAAAAGTATTGTTACTTCGTTTTACGCAGGATGGGGTTCTCTCTTCCAAGTCAAGTGGCAAGGAAGTTTACATATCTACTTCGAATGACCATTTTGGACAGTTGTCATCTGAACAACTTCCTAGAAGTATATCACCATTGGATGATGAAAGCAGGTTCATTTTCTTGCGCATATTCTGCTAAAAGATTGTATTTTGTGTAAATGAAAATTGTGAAAAGAACTGACATCTTTTCCTTATTAACCTGTATCAAGTCTTTAATCAATCACTCCTTATTTCAGGATTCAAGAGAATAAGTTTAATGAACATGCAGGAGGGAGTATTCACTCCAAGGATAACGTGGAGAAGCACATGGTGAAAATTACTATGGACACTTGTTTAAATATATAAATGTCGTACGTCCTTGCTTCGTGGTTTTATAATTTCTAATGCACACTTCTGTTAAACTTGCTGCAGTTGGCTCAGGAGGTCCACACTTCTAAAACTGAGGGTTAGTTTCCTTACCCTATTTCTGTGGATAGTTTAGAGACGTCAGTTTACTGTCTGTAGACCTTAGCTAATGCAAGAACATGGGATCTTGGCTTCTGGTTGAGTATTTGTTAAGTGTAAATAAAGTCAGCGAATGCTACTAGTCCATCAAAGCTCCAGCATTAAATCATTATGGTTATTTTGTAATATCCAGCCCGACAGAAAGCCCAACAAGAATTCCCCCGCCCCCCCAGCTGAAGCTTTTGAGCTTAGGTTTGAAGGGAATCTTCCTCCAACTGCCACTCATATTTAGTAGTGGCCTCAAAGTTTATTTGATCTCATTGTGTCTCACGAGCTTCTTTGCTTCCTTTTTAAATATTAGTGAGCGTGCAAGGACGTTGCCTTGGTCTTTTGATTTGAGTTCTTATCAACGTTGGTCTAGAGCAAGGCTTATCACATGTTCTTGTTTAGTTGCCAATTACTTGCTCCGGATGTTTCAATTGGGCATCAGGGCTGACTTTATGCTCTTGGTAGCTTGTGTCAATATACTCAAGTTTCTCTCTCTGATTTTTCTTAAACTTCCCTCAAATTTCACTTTGTGGAATTGGACGCCCTCAAATGCTTATTTAAATTCACATTTTGCAGTTGTAACTTATCTCTTTCTGTACCATGATGCACATGATTTCTGTGTGTGCACCTGCAAATGTGCATTTAACTGTGGGTGTAAACAGTGAATATAACCTTATCTTCGACTTTCATTGTTTCCCTTCATATGTTGTAGTCCTGTACAAGTACTCTATAGTGACACATTGGATATATTTTGGCCATGTTATGCAGATTCACAGTCTTCACAGAATCTGAAGAAAGAAAGCTTTGATAAAGGGGGCTTATCACCAAATGCAACTGCATATGCACCATCCCGTGGTTCATGTAAGGGTCAGGAAAAGACAAGTTCTTCTAGTGAACTGCCAGAAAATGCTGCATCTCTCAAAACTCACGGAGCAACCCAACCTGTGGTCTCTCGTGCACGACCTGGTAGTTCTGCATCATCCACTTCAGATTGTGGAAATGCTGTCCCAACTGCAAGTGCTCCCGGATTATCACCTAGCTCATCAATGGGTTCACTTTCTTCAGAGAAATCAGGACTGAATCCCAATGCTAAGGTGAAATTTTGATAGTTGTGTAAACTTTTCCCAGTATATTAAATCTCCCCACCCAAAAGGGAGAGTAAGAACTTCCATGCGTTTAGTTGATCTACCCTTTAGCATATTCTTCTGTAGCCGGATGATAGTTTGCTTATTATATTTCCTTTTTAACTTAAATTAAACACTCCTCAGGAATTCAGGCTCAATCCGAATGCAAAGAGTTTTGTGCCAACACCTTTAAGGCCTGCATCTCCAGTGTCTGATGCTTCCTTCTATTATCCTGCTAACGCGGCTGCTGTCCAACATATGCATGGGATGCCTGTAGGAATGGGGGTAAGGTCTTATTGACGCTATTTTACTTGTCCAGTTTCCTTGTGTTTGATAAGCTTATGTTCTTTCATTATATTGAATCATAAATGATATTAATATCAAAATGCACTTCTATCTGTCTAGTAATCGTTAGTCAAAAGACGTGGATCAGATTTGAATGAATGGAATTACACATTTCGGAATTACAATCTCCATTTAGTCCGAGGTACATCATGTTGGACGGTTAAGATGGTGATCTTCATTACTTTGAAGTTACTTCTCTATCTACTGTAGAGCTTTCTATCTGATTAGAAAGGCATCAAATCACCTACAATGTGTGCTTACTGTGTCTGTAATGATGTACGACAAGGTATCAAATCGCCCTATCCTTCGAGCACTGAACGAGGATGGCTGAAAGCACTGTTAATGGATAAGAAAGTGGAGAGAAGAATGTTGCCCTTGTTATGGATCAACAACCATAGCCGAAATGCATAGGAGCTCAGACAATTAATATCATTCAACTCCATGATTATCTGTTTTTTACTAGGATTATCTTGATTATTTAATATATAAAAGAAAAACCAAGCCGAACCTATTGGGTTCTACTGAACTTAATGTCACTATGCATAACCTGGTTAGCGTAGTTTGTTTGTTTTTTTTTTTTTTTTTGAAACAAGGATAGCTGGTATCTTCTAGCTTGCTTTTTAAGAATCAGCTAGAACCGACAAGTAATTTATGCATTTGGGTAGGCGAGTTGTCCCCCATTGGTTAAAGTTAAAGAGTTTTTCCTCCTTGCCCTTAAATCAGGTTATTGCTATTTCTGGAGTTCTTCGGTGTAAATCTGATTTGAGTTAGAAATATGGTTTTGTTGAGAAGAATTTGAAGTTCCGTTCATGGTGTAAACTGGTTAAATGACAAGTCTGAAGAAAATGAAAGCAGATTTTGCTCGTTTTAATGTCTAACAGGCTGTTTTTTTCTGAGTATCATTTTCATTATAATCATAAGGACCTTTGTCTTCACATGGCTGGATCTTCTTGAGAGCATTTTGAGAAACCTCTTATGGGAAAGGGCTGGTGAGAAAGAGGGGAGGGGGGAGAGACTTAGTTGCTTGGGATAAATCAAAAGGTGTGCAAGCCTGAGGAGTGAGGTACTTTGGTTCTTGGGAACTTGGTTTGTTGGTGCGTTTCCCTCGTTGAAAATTGTTTTGGGGCTCTCCTTGTAAACTGCACAGTCTATGTGGCATGAAGTGATTGAGGATAAGTTAGGTGGTTATCATTATTGGTGGGACACTCGGGAGCGCACGACGAGGGTTTGCAGAAATTCATTTAACATGGCTACTGCTTTTTCCTCCCTTTGACCTGTTCGAAGGTGGGAATGGGGGTCTTGATAGGCTCTGGGAGGATGTGTGGGTGATACCTATCTGCAGCTTGCATTCTCTTGGTTGCTTTGAGTCACTTCTGTGTTCTGTCCATTTGGCTCCAGTTATTGCATTTTGCTTTATGGGTTGACACTTGACAGGCTTTTTCTTGTGGTTTTCATTTCTTTTATCATATAATCGACCGGAGGCTGAGGAGGTCCTCACGCTCATTGATATTTTCTGTCGGGAGCACTACTTCATTTTGCTGATTCTCGGGATTGAGTAGTGTTTACGCTTCTGTTCTTTCCCATTCTTATCTGATTCATTTGCCTATTCCTACCCATTTCCCTCTTCTTTCATTTTCAAGGCTAGAGCTCTGTTTGAAGCTAGGGCCTTTGTTTGTGATTTTGGTTCTTTACAAGCTTAATACGAATGACATGAGACAAATTTGAGCAGATTGTTGCATGATGAAGTACTCCTTTGAACCCCATGTTCACTTGTTCCTTCATGTTGAGGGTGCTCCCTTTCTTTGGAAGTTGGAACAGATTGTTCATATGCTGAGAAGATTTGGGTTAGTAGCTCATGCTCTGTCTCGCTCTTCTTCTTACTCTAGTATGTGGCTTCCGGAAGGATGGCGATGCTAGCTTGTTATACTAGTTTAGGATGTTTGTGGTAAGACAACTCCTGATCCCAAAATATTCAGAAGTTCCTCTCGGTCCAAATAATATAAAATACCACAAAGTGGAGGTAAGCTGTCTACATCTCGCCTTTCCAGATCTGGCAACAGCGAGGCTTGTGCAGTGGGTTCGGCCTTTAAGAGCTGCCTTACCACTTCCTCGGGGTAAGGCTTTCTTTTAGCTTGTGAGAGCTGCTACTGGTGCTTTTAGAGGAGTTCTGTTTTCGGAGTTGCAGCTGGATTGGCTTGCTTTGCTGTGCTAGCTTGTTTGTCTTAGTTCCACACCTTGCTTTTATTTCTTTTGAGGGATGGCTCGTCCGCTTTTTTAGCTGCTTTTTCTTCAAATAGTATCCTCTTTTCTACTAAAACTATTAATAACGTTGAAACCTTTTCTGCCCCCTTAGCTCGAGAATCAGTGTTCTGGGATAGCAGGTCTTATGTAGATGCAGTAACTCTTTTATTTATTCTCTGACAAGTGCATTGGCAATTGGAGCGACCTTGTTCAAATAAAATAAAACATGAAAAACTCCTTATGAACTTTAAACTCATTTCTACTGTTCCTCATTGTAGTTATAACTTGTTATGCAGATGGGGCCTTCATTTCCTCCCCTTCAGCCTGTTATTTTTGGTCCACAGGCTGGGTCCATGCAATCACCGCAGGCATATTATCATCCAAATGGCCCACAGGTATCAAGACTCGTGGATAGCAAATGTAATAGAATCTTAATTTAAAATCTGGTTACAAATTGATGATTTCATTGCAGTATGGGCAGCAGATGATTCTTGGACAGCCGCGACAAGTGCTTTACATGCCAACTTACCCTTCCGTAAGGCCTTCTTTTTGACCAGCTGTCTTCTATGGAGTACAACTGTACAAGTTATAGCAAGAATTTAGAAATGCGACTTTGAAATTATTGAGAATTCACAGAATATGATCTCTCCATTGTGACAATTGGTGTTTGCCTCTTTTAGATTTTCATCTTGGAATGGCTTATAAAAGCAGTGTACATATTTAAAGTAGGAAGTAGACTTTTAATTATTATTAGTTCAGTTATTAATATTACAACAAACTATGTGTACTACTTCTAAATTTAAGATTTTTGGAGAATAGATGACCATAGTAAAAAAAGGCTGAACAAACATGCATAGTATTTACACACAAGATGACCTTTTGGTGCAACACAAATTGTCTTTACCAAATTTTGTAATTGCACCCTCAAAATTCCTAGAATATTTGCCTATTAGCGTTGTGAAGTGACTCGTGTTACGTTTGAATACCTTTAACAGGAAATGCAATACAAAGGAAGAGACTATTAGAATGTGGATGAACCTTATTCTCAACGACTAATCTGCTCAACTGATAAAGAATAAACTTTGAGGCTGAAGATACGGGACTGCTTGGGGCAGTTTTCGGTTTGGAAGAAAGAAGGAAACACTGGAAGTGGATGTAGCTCCAGTAGCTCTCAAAGCATATTATGTGAAGAGGAGCATAATCTTTTTTGGAAGATAATTTTGTTTATCCTTCTGCTTCAACTATATCATGTGATGAAAGTCAATGTTCTTGAAAGACATCATCAGCACCATCATCTTCTTCTCTTTCTTTCTTTCTTTCTTTCTTCCTTTAAAAAAAAAAAAAATCTTTTGGGTGTTTTATTTGGATAATGTTATTTGTACTACATGAAGTTGCAAAGAAAAGTTTTATTTCACATTTGACATTTTTTAGTCTTTAATTTTCAAATTTCTTGGCCGCAGGCAATTGCTGCATCTCTTGCATGCCAATGTTTATGAAGTTATAGTAACTCAAGGGTTTGATCTTCCTATGCTGAAGAACCGGCAATAGATTCTCGTCTTCCTATTTGTTTGGTCATGCATATTGCTGTCATCAATTTCATGGGATCTGTCATGGGAAGGATAAGAATAACTTTTAACTTCTTGGTAATCTTGCAAAATGGAACTTACAGTAGTACACAAAAGGTTGGCACTGATCGTTCATTTCATCTGTAGCAAGAAGTCATAAAGGGAGGGGAAGCGTGTGTAGTTTGGTCATATTAGTATTCCAGGTGGCTGGGAATAGGAAAAGGAAATAACAAATAGAAATGTTTTAAGCAACAAAGGGCCTCTCAAAAAGCAATGCTACACTATAGATGGACAAACATGTGAAAACGGAAGATTTTCAGCTGAATCTGAGATGTTACAGAAACTCCATAGCAACAGAAGATTAGAAGCTAGCAGTGACAGTCAGAAGTTCCAATCTTTATTTATCCGAGCTAAGATTACTACATTTTCCAATTTCGGAAAATGTTGTTTGAACCAAGTACCTATGGGTTGTCACCTTAAATACAAAATCTTAATTCAATTGAAGCACAAAACGCAGGCAGTGTTTACAAGAGCTCAAGATGCTTTCCAGTGATTATGGAAACTGATGATTTCTTATCTCACTCCCCTCTAGACATTGATCTTTTTTTTTT
>JAOTQG010040298.1:0-14999 GCA_025631175.1 Iris virginica
CTTCATTCCCTACGGGAACTCACTCTCACGCCGGAGCGTACGAGCGGGGCACACGCCTCGCTCATCACTCTAGGTGTTATCTTTGTTCCACAGGTAATCGCAACAATCATCATCCGGAGCCGCTATCCTGCCGACACGTGGGTCGAACTCATTTCGGGCGCGATCATTACCAATAATCGTTTTTAGTGTTGTTGCATTGAGAAGCAAGATATGTATAATTTTTGTTTGATTCCTCTCTCTCTCTCTCTCTCTCTCTCTCTCTCTCTCTCTGTCTAGATGAGATTTAACTTTATTGCATTGTACGATGGTCATGGGAAAATGATTAAAATAATTTTAATTTATGTATTAATTTATATGGTAAAAACATTATTATTATTTTTAAAAATAAAATAAATATTTAAATATTTTGAATTTAGTAAAATATTTAAAAATATATATTATATATAATTGTGTGCTGTACATAGGGCTGTCAATAGAGTGGATTTTAATCCGATCCGTTAAGAGCTCCGTCCGCTTAAAGCGGATATTTTTTATTTTGGGTCCCAAGGGAGCATGGGAAGGGATCGAACCTGAGATCTTACACACTGTAAATTTCAGCTCTACCACTGAGCCACCCCTTAGTTCCCCTTAAAGCGGATATGAATTGGGTAAAAAGATTTAATTAACCATCTACACGTTTAACCAGTTAATCGATAACTAAATGGTTTGAATTTGGATTTGAACTTGGGCAGTTACGGTCCGTTTAAACTGAATCCGTCCGTTTGTATTACTAATTAAATAAATTAGTATATATTTATATACCACTTAATTAAATTTTCGTTAAAAATTTATAAATATATTATTATTTACTTTATTATTTTGATAGTAATTTTTTAATTTTTTTAAAATATAATTGATATTTACAGAATTTGAACGGTAAAGATATAGAAGAAGAATGTCACTTAAATCAGAAGAATAAACACTCGTTATTTTATTAAATATATTTATAAGTATAATATTTTTTTTCATGAAGAGTATTCTCTAATTTTAATTTATTTCGAGATGTTGACCTTAAATTTTATTTGGAGTTGAATTTTATTAAATTGATAATTTTAAAATACTTATTCCTAGTAAAATTTATATAATGATTAATCCAATCCGTTAATTTAAAATTTAATTTCGAATGGATTTAAATTTGAATTAACTTTTGACAAATCCAATAATTAATTAAATAAAATTTAAATCTGCTATAAATTAAATTAAATTAAATAAATTTAAATTTAAACTAATCTATTTATTTAAGATCTATTTACAACCCTAATTGTATTTTTTATGCTATATAAATAATCAGTTTTCCTTGCAAAATATACCGTCCAAATGGAACCCAATAAATCAAACCCAAGCCAAAACTCACCCATATTTTCTCTTTAGTAACAGTGAGCCAAGCTGAAGCCCATTGGAAAGGAACCCCACCCCCCATCCCCACCGCATCCATCGGTTTCTCAGTCCAACCGGTTCAGATCAAAACACAGCCACCCATCGACGATAACATTCCCGACACAGTAACTGATCAACAACCAACCAACCACAGATCATGCAGCAAAGTACAAGCCGAGCCGAAGCCGAGCGCCTCCTCGGAATCGCCGAGAAGCTCCTCCAGAGCAGAGATCTGAACGGCTGTCGCGACTTCGCCGTCTTAGCCCAAGAGACCGAGCCCCTCCTGGACGGATCCGATCAGATCCTAGCCGTCGTCGACGTCCTAATCGCCTCCGAGAAACGGATCAACGCTCAGCTCGACTGGTACGCCATCCTTCAGTTCGACAGCCGCCAGGACGACGTCGAACTCATCAAGAGACAGTACCGCCGCCTCGCCCTCCTCCTCCATCCCGACAAGAACAAGTATCCATTTTCCGACGCCGCTTTCAAGCTCGTTGCCGACGCCTGGAACGTGTTGTCTGACTCTTCCAGGAAATCGCAGTACGATAACGAGTTTTTCGTGTTCTCTAGAGTCGATCTAGTTCCTAACAAGAAGCAGCAACAGCCAACACAACAAAAGCAGCAGCAGAAGCAGGATAAAATGCCTGTTCGGCGGGGAGGAGGACAAACGGCGCCGTCGGCGAGTATATGGACGGCGTGTCCGTACTGTTACAACCTGTACGAATATCCTAGGGCGTACGAGGGGTGTTGTTTGCGGTGTCAGAATTGTGAACGCGCCTTTCAGGCGGTTGTGATTCAGACACTACCGCCCACGGTGCCGGGGAAGGACGCGTATTACTGTTGTTGGGGGTTTTTTCCGATGGGGTTTTCTACTGAGGGTGGGAAGAAAAACGGTGGCGTTTCGCTGCCTATGCCTCCAATGTTTCCTACGATGGGGACCACTTGGCCGACGCCGGACTCTATTCCTAATGGTGCCCCATCTGCGACGGGGGGCGGGGAGGGTTTTGTTGGGAATTCAACAACTCCTTCTAGTGCTGCTCGTTCGAATGTGAATTCAACCCCAACCCGAACCTCCATAACTGCTGGTTCTGGTATGCCAAAGAAAAGGGGAAGGCCCAGGAAAAATCCCTTCTAGTTGCAATTATGGCTTTTTAGGTCTTAAAGAATTACTCGAATTGCATGGCGCCAAGTGCAGAGCACAGGTGGGGAAAGGAAATGTGGGTTGGGGGGGAATTAATTATGCATCACAAGTGTTTGATGTTTGTAGTTGTTTCTCTGTTCCATAAGAACTACTGACTGCGGCTGTAGATTTTGCGTGTAAGTTGTAAACTTGTGATTTTGGCGCAAGGTGTAGAAAGAGGTGCAATGTCGCGAGCAGGGACATCTCTTGTAATTCGCAGTTTGTGGGTAAGAAGATCAATCTCTTGTATTTCGCCATAATTTGAACAAATTTTTGGGAAGTTTGGTATCAAGTGTGAACTCTGTGGCTTTGAATCTCTCTTTAATTATCTTTCCCCTAGGTAGGAGTAGAGAAATAATCTTGTAACTATTCAAGTTTCTTTGTTGTCATGGATGGAGTTTGATGGTCAATGTGAATTCTGGCAATTAAGTTACATTGTACTGCATATATGCATGCATGGTGGTTGTGAGTTGTGAACTTGGAGAGTTGGATTCTTGCATCTGCAGCTGCAGACTGTTTTCGAGTTATTATGCACTCTTGACATTGAGCAACTTCCATCCCACCAGTGAAGGGGGTATAGCTTCCTACAGTTGGTTGTCAGGGCACTATGATCTGATTTTGATAACCAGTTTCAGAAGGCTGCAGCGAGAGAAGTTTAAAAAAGAGCGTTGCTTGCTGCATTAATGGATTTTCTGGGCAGCTACTTCTGATTTGTTTTCTGCTTCTCTCCTCTTTCAACGCTCTGCTACATCCATCTGCTTTATGCCATCTGAATTCAACTTAGTTTTGACTTTGAGTCAAAGCTATTTTTTGGTTTTCTTTTGGTCAATTTGATTGGTCTCCCCCCTCACAGACTGAAAATTATATGGAGTGCTAGGCACTCCTAACAAGGAGTGTCCATAATACATATAGAAGTTATACGAAATGCACATAACATAATTTATGTGCATTGTATATTTATTACGTGCGTTTTGTACAACTTTTATGTGCATTATGGGCACTCCTTGCTAGGAGTGCCTAGGTACTCCATACAGACTTCTATAAATTTTACTTTTATCTTCATATTCTTTTTAATGCTGTTTACAATAATAAAAAAAATTAGAAAAGAAAGTGTGAATAGCGATGGGGGGATATATGTTAAGAAGAAGCTGCCGGACTAAAATTGGAAACATAGAAGTGGTTCGAAGTGAACTAACATGGACAAGCGGGGTATCATATGATCATACTTGGGATACCAGTTTGGTGCTGTTGGACCATTTACAACCGTGTGATTGGATCGAGAATCCAAATGAGAATTAACCTTTTTCTTTTCTTTCTTCTTTCATGTATAAGAAGAGTCTGGTGCACCTGGTTTTGTTCTTTGAAGACATGTCGAAAACTAAAGTCCTGAGCTAACTCCTTGCATTTGCCAAGAAAATATACATATTGCCAAGGCCAGGCATGCATCTAAACCCTCTTTTAACATTCTGACAGCCACCTTAGAGTCAGACTCCAATCTCTATCGATTGGAGATTGCGAGAGGAACAAAGCTTTTAAGCCATCTAAAATAGCTGAAAGCTCATCTTTTTGTATTTGAACAAGTGTCGTAATGGGCTGAAAATGCAACAATAAAAAGACCATTGCGATATCTGAAAATCCCACCACCCCTGCATCTATGTCCCGAAGATAAGCCATCAGTATTCAGTATCGCAAATCCTGAAGCAATGCTTTTCTAATGTTTGTTTGTGTACCAAAATGATCAACATGAAATCTATCTTATAAATGGGCTCAGTGGAGCCCACCCACAAATGAATAGTAACAAGGACTACAATTTCCGAGGCAAGTGTGCGGGAAGGAGGGAAAGAGAGTGTCAATGTAAAAGAAGGGGGGGCGGCGCGAGAGGGCCTGGATGTGCGCGTGAGTGTATGTAGCGAGGAGCAAGTGGCCACGTGGCGGCAACCGGTTGGCGCGCTGGAAGAGGTGGTGGGTCCCGTACGGGTCAGCCTTTGTCTCCCACTCACTCTCTTCCTCTGCACTCACGCTCCCTCACTCTCGCGTGTATTCCACGCGCCGTGCCATCGGACACGAGCATCTACTAGTTAGCATATGATTTCAAGAGCCAACTAAGTTCTTTCATGTACTCCCTCCATTTCAAAATAGGTGACCTTTTAGGCTAATGCACACATCTTAAGAAATATTATACATTTACAAATTTATCCTTATTAAATAGTCCCTCTTTATTATTAGTACAAGAGATAAATGTAATTAATGATTATGGGTAGTTGAAAAAATAGAAGGACAATTTAGGAAAGTAGAGATAAAAGAAGTCTAGAAATTCTAAAGTGATAATTATTTTGGAACAAATTTTTCTTGCTAAAAAGTCACCTATTTTGAAACGAATGGAGTATAACATTTCATTCTCTTATGATTCCATCATTCTGTGTATATATATACATATATCCAGCACTATTTGATTTATGATCACTTTGAAGATGCAGCGTGTGGAAAGTTGTGGAAAGTTTAAGCTCCCGATAAGTAGATCGATGATCATGACCTGGATCTGGAGGCCCGTCACAAAGTTTCATGCACAATCCGGCCTCAATGTTCAATATGATAATGTAGAAGCAATATATTGATGATCTTCCAGATTTAAAGAAAAAGTAATTATCGCTCAGCAGTGCATGCAAGCGAGCTTGACAAACAAGTTCGGATAAACATTTCGAGTGTTGTGGCAGAAAAGAAAAAGGAACCATCCGGAACTACATCTAACTAAGATTTTCTTCCACAAAGTCGCATATATAATCAATTTTTGCATATAACAGCAACTATGATCATCAGTTAACAAGTGGGGTATAGCAAATAGTAACAATCACCATGAGCATGAAATTTGAGGATCAAAGTATTCATATCGCACCTCTGACGGTATCAATCGGACGATAAAAATTAGCAGTTTTAATAGTGTATCAACATTGATTTGAAAAACTGTTAAACAACTGCCCAATGCACCACAAGGCTATCAAGACATATCTGAAGAATTTGAGAGCTTAAGGCATTCACTTTGACACCTCTTAAGGCAAATATCATTCCAATTAGGCACTTGGTGTTGGTTAACACAAACAGTTCGCGCGCATGCATCGGCACAAGCATCAAGCTCAGAAACACCGCATACAGTAACACAAGTATCAGGCATTGGGTCTTTAGAAAATGCACCAACTTTCTTCAGCATCCTCTTTGAGGTGCACACTCTCTCGCAAACAAATATATCATCGGAGCTTTTCTCACGGCCCCTGGCGCTCTTCAACTTCTGCTCTTCTGCACGTCTTTTCTTCATTCTTAGAGCTTGCCCTGCCACAACAGCAGGCACTGCACCCAACAAAGACCACCACCAATCCACCATTGTGTTAACTTCTAACTTCTAATCCACCCTGTTAAGATAGAACCAGGCAACACTCGTAAGAACCATTTAACAAAACACAATCAGAACTGCAAGTAGCTGTACATTTAGGGAGTTTCATACTCCTCAGATTACTTTTTCTAAAAAAAGTTTATTACACACACACGCGCCTGCTATTGATCAATTTAATAGATTAGTACAGGTTCAAAACCGTAGCTGCTACTGATCAATTTAAAAACCACCACTTTATGAACAATATTAAAAATTTAAAAAAACAAACCATTAATAATACAAGAGGATTGCAACATTACCTCTCAGAATAACTTAGTGGGTGCACATGTGAATATAACATACTACATATCTGATTAAGTCACAACCTTCAAACACAAATTATAACATGAATTCCAATTTAACTCTTTTGCACTCAATCACCAATTACAAAACTGAATATTATAAGTAAAGTTTTGATGACAATGATGCCACTTTAACACACCATGCAGTAATACCGTAATAGGCAGTGGCAGACTTAGGGCACTCGGTCAAGGGGGTGCAGATTTTCTTTCCCACAACGCATCATAGACAAAAGCAAAATACATAAAGTAAAATATCAGAAAATAAGAATGAAGAAAACCTAGCACCATTGTCAATTTAGAATACACTATTGAACTGAAAAATGTCAATAATTCAAAATCAAAATAGCACTCCAATTAACATTTTAATAACTAACGTTCTAACATTAACAAAAAAAAATCGAAAAAGAAAAAGAAAGGGGCAGAAAACAATAACAGCATTTCACAAAGTCATTTACTAAAAATTACCATATTGAGGATTTAGGAATCAAGTCAATGAAGTAATCAAGATGACAACGATATCAAAAATGAATGGGACCTAGAATGGTGGCGGTAGCTTGGTTCGAAGAGATCTTTGTTGTCGAATCTGAAAATAGAGTATGGGGTTTTTATGTTGGTTTTTTCGAGAGGGTAAGGGGAGAAGAGGCAGCGGTAGGATTTGTGTGCAGTGGTAGCGACGCGAGAGTGAGTGCCGGTGTTGGGCCAGTGGATTGGAGGGGAGAAAGAAGGAGAGAGAGAGGTGGTGAGATTGTGGTGGCGCGAGACGGAGCTTTGGTGTGCCGATGGAGAGGTCAGAGGAGGGATGGAGTGAGAAGCGGATGTTGAAGAAAAGTTGGGCCGGATGAGAGTAGATTTAGGTAAAGATTATTTAATCTTTCTTTCGGCCCAATGTGGATTATATTAAGGCTGCTCTTCCAGCCCATGTGTATTGAAAATTATTAGAGTAGATTTTTAGGAAATATCTTTTTATTTTTTAATTGATTAAATATTGTTTTATTTTTTTTAGAAATTTATATATCATCCAAATTTACTATTAATACTACTCAAACATTATAAACCTTAATAGAAAAAAAAATTAGCTGAAAATGACAAAAAGAAAACAAATTTGAAAGAGTATTTAATTAATTATATTTTGAAAAGTACTTTTAATATTAATGTTTATTATATTTTTTCTTAATTAATAAAAATATGAAATTACGTGTCTTTAGACACAGGCTTACACTAATATATAGATATATTGCAACTTAATTTAGATGTAAGTTAATAATAGATATAAGCAAACGGACCCGTTCTGATCGGCTTGATTGATTATGCTTCTTCAAGATGGAACATTGATTGGATCTTTTGATTTTTCTGACTCAGATTTCACTTGTTTGAGAAACCTCTATACAAAAAATTACAAGATAAAGTTCACCTTAAATCAGCCTTACATTAACTATGAACAAAAAACTGCTTAGTTTTTTTTAATATTTATTATTAACAGCAGGTTCACACCCAATTCCAAAGTCTTGCAATACTAGTAGTTTCTATAACGAAATTGTTACAAGACAGTCAGACATGCATGAAAATTAGGAGCTCAGTAAGATGAGCAATATAACTCCCGAGTATAACAATCAAGAAATAAAACTGAAAACCCCTATTTGTAATCAACTGTAGCAACCAGCAGCTTGCAATTCAACAGGATAACAATGGCAGTTTAAGTAATCAAAGCTTGACAGGCAATTGGCAGTAAGAGTCACAACTTCACTAACCCATAATTAAAGAAAACAACCTACACCCAATTTCAAAACTAATAAGAGGAGAATGACAAGCTGCTTCGATCACTACAAATACTATTAACTCAACAAAGACCAGTTACCCCCCATTATTATACACACATGGGAACCCTAAATATGAACAAAACGTGGTAGGAAGAAATGTAACCCATAAAATTCAATTCAATAATTAAAATCGGGGAGGATGAGAAGTTAAGAGGGCTCACCTTCAGTCATGGAACGGAGGAGATGGAGAAGGGGTTTTTGGGTTCTCTTGAATTTTGTTTCAGAGAGGGTTTTAGTTTCCCCCAAGTTACAAAAGCAATAAAAGCAAGCTGCGCATTTTAACATGTTGGAAGCGGCTAGAGTTCACACTCGGTGTAAATTAGTGAAAATGCGGGACCCACATAACCAACGGCTGAGATAGCCTGATAAACATTTCACATTCCCATTGAAATCTGCAGCCTTTGGCTAGCTAATCAAACGCCAATGGGTTTTAATCGCTAACGCACGCAATTACCCAACGGGTAAAATTCAGGGGAGGGTGGGAGGGCTGTTCAAAAAGAAGTGGAAGAAGAAAATAAAAATCATAACTTTGAAACAGGCGGAGGCAGGGTTGGAAGAATCAAATCAGTTTAGGGGCTCAGCCCCCCAGCTTCAGCTTTCAAGAAATCTCCTCACTCACCTAAAGGATATCTTTGAATCGCTCTCTCCGTAAGTCAGTTTTTCGTTGTCTTTGGTTTCATATCTTTGTGCATTTTCATATTTCACCTCTAAATCTGTGTTGGGTTTGTATTATTCATGTTCGTTTTGAGTTGTACAAGTGAATGTGCGAGTGCCATTGGAGATTGGAGCCCTTAAAATGTTGCTTGTTAGCATAGGGTTCTAGTTTTATTTTTCAATATTTATTTACCCTTTTTCCTGATCGATGTTTGACCCCCAAAATGTTTTCTTTTACGTCTTCACTTTTGGTAAAGCTGACATTGTTAATTCAAAAGAAAGAATTCTCTTTTTGGATTGCAGGGAGTGTATGTTAGCTTGGTGATCTTGAATGGTGGTGTTAGATGGTAGTATTCAGCTCATTGTTAGATGACAGTTGGTCAAGCTGGACTGTTTATAAAACTGCGTGGTATTGTAGCTGTATATAAGAACCATTAGCCTCAATCATTGATCACACTGCTTGATTGGTGTGCTCAATACGCCTTTTAAGAGCTACTACCTTCGTCTCAGTATGGTAGTATTCAGCTTATTCAAGCTGGCCTGTTTATAGAAGTGCATGTATTCTAGCTGTATATAAGAACCGTTAGCCTCAATCATTGATCACACTGCTTGATTGGTGTGCTCAATATGCCTTTGAGTTACTACATTCGTCTCATAATGAGTGTCAATTTGTTGAATGAACAATTTGTGACATTCATTTTGGGACGGAGGGAGTGCATTCTTTGTATTTGTATTGTGCGTGCAAGGCTGGGAAATTGGCTATTGAAATTAGAGCATATCTTTTACATTTTCTGTGTAGTAGAGTTTATCTGTTGTGAGGATAGTACTGCTTGGTTGTAACTTATTTTCAAGTTATACAAAAAATTACTTCTGCTCAATTTAAGGGTCACTTACTTCTGAAATGACCCGTTCTGATTGTCATTGTTTCGAAATTATTCTTCCGACTTCCATGTTCATAAATCGTAATTATTTTGAATGGAGTAAATGTTTAACTTCTTTGCTGACTTACTTCTGAGTTTAACCTAGGCAATAATAATTGTTTTCTCGATCAATTTTATCGACAGCTAAATTTGTCTTTTGACATTATATTCACAAATGAAGAAATAATCAGGTACACTAATTGCAATGCAGAAGTAGCTTGTCAAACTGCCTAGGGCATAAGCAATCAATCTAACTCTCCTTCCCACGTGGAGTATTGCACGAAATCTTTAATTTTTGAAGACCTTCAATCTATGATCTCATTCCATATGATTTCTTCTTTTCCTGACTGGGAAGGAGAGGGGAGTCGGTGGTGCTTTTTCTATTTACCCGAAAATTTAATGCTGTAAACTTTATGGCCTGTGCTTTGAGACTATTCTAATTCGATGACCAATTTTCTTATTGTTATATCATAGGCTGTATCTATTGCACTTGATGTTCATGAAACCAGATCAGATTATTCAGTGTGCCAAGATAAGTGTGGAAGTAAAAACTATGGCAAGTAACGGAAGTGATGTTGAGAAGGAAGGTGAGATGGGAGCTATACATAAATCAAGCGGAGAGGTTGTCTTTGGGGATTTACTATGGGTGAAGCTGCATGGATCCTCATGGTGGCCTGTACAGGTTCGTGAACCAGCAAATACATGACTGTTCATAGTTTATATCAATATTTGCTAGTTTTTTGCATATTCCTTCTTGAGCTTCCTCGAACAACTAGCCTATTATTTCATTTACTCATTCATTCCGTAGGTAGTTGATGAGAAATCCGTGAGTGGATGCAACAAACCAAGTAAGAAATCAAGTGGTGACGTTCTCGTTCGATTATATGGTAGTTATGAATAGTGAGTGTCTGTGCCTGCCGGCTTCGTTGTTAATGCTTTCTAACCTATTGAATTCATTCCTAATTCTTGTTACTTCCGTTCTCTTCCTGCAGCTTGTATGTAGATTGTAATAAATATCGTTTGGAATTTGAGCGAGTGAGTTCAAGTACTTCCATCTTACTAAGTGTTTTGACTCCCTGTAGAACTTGGTTCTTATTTGTAGTAATATTTTATTCCAGAAATTCAAGCAAGTTCCCTATTGCAGTAATTGTAATTTTCAAGTTTTTAGGTACTCGAGGAAAATAATGGCATTTACAGTGAAATTTTCATAAAATCTCTGGAGGAGGTAAATTTCTAACCTTCTGGGTTTATTCGTAGGTGACAAGTAAAAAAGATTTCGGATGTAATAGATACTGACAGTTGAAATGGTTTCTTCTCGTATAAATTGATTATGGTTACAGGATCTTCGTTGCGTAAAATCTGGTAGAGCAAAACAGAAAGGGTCAAAATCAAAAGGTTAGCTAAACGTTTTTGTCAGGATTCATGTTTCCTTTCCTTCTGTCTTTCTTCTATCGCATATACTCGATAATGTTCCATGATTGGGAATGCTGGTTGAGCTTATTTCATATCTTATTTAGGAACGTGGTAGATCACGTGGTCTCCCTAGATTTTCCCTCTTATCTAGTTATGTGGGTTCTCACAAGCTATTAAATCGTGTTTTTATTCCAACAGTTATTTGGACAGGTGGATATGGTGAGTAGATTTTCATGTCATAGTACCTGACAATCTTGATTCTCCATTTTATGTTTTGATTCCTGAGGCTTAACCAGTCTTCCGACTACGAATCTGAAGATTTATTGAATGAATTGACATCAATGATGAGGAGCCTGCTAATGTGAAGTGCTTCCATGAAACATATATAATAAATGTCCAAGCACATTGTTTTGTAATTCTTGTAACCTGATTAGATTAGGCCATGAATTCAATGAACTTACATTTTCTTCCTCATGAAGCAGCAGAAGCAGCAGCTCGAAGCACCGAAAGAGTAAGGCAACTTAGTTCTAGAAAGAAGCTGTTTGACACTGGAACTCCTGTGAGTTGCCTTGTTTTGCCTGTATTCTTGCAATAATTATTTCTGCACTCTAATTGCCAAACTGTAATGCCTTTTCTTTTCCCAACTACCTCTATGTATGTGTAATTCATGTAATTTTGTTATCAGAGAAGGGCCTCTTCGAGGCTATCGGATGCCGGGACACAGCAAATTAAGGTGAAGAAGGACAATTTACTTTCAAAAAAGCCTGAAAACACAAGCAAAAAGAGAAAACATGACTCTGAGAAGAAGCTCGAACCAAGCACCCCTAAATCTGTGAGCACTCATCCCTCCAAAGAAACTTGCCTTTCTTTATGATTCACTTAATTTTTGTCTTGAATTATGTTTTTGGTTTGAGATGCCACTTTTAAAGAGGTTTGAATCACTGTCTCAGGCAACTTCTTCTGCCGGAAAATCACAAGTTTTGATTGATCGGAAAGTGAAAGTTATGCAGAGCCTCGGTTTAACAGCCCCTAGTGGATCTCCATTCTGTCAAAGTGGATTCCTTTCAACATAGTCCGATGCCGTGTTGACTAGAAGCCATGACCATCGGTTTGTCAACCCATTTTCTTAAGAATTTTTGTTGCATGCAAAACATGGTTGACAATGAAAGATGGGTGGGCGGGATATAGCCGTGCACCATCTAGACATATATGTTTTTGGCTCCAAGAATGAAAGAAAAAGAAAAGACTGGCCAAAACGATAGTCTAGCTTTTTCTTATTGGTCAGAAGAGAAGTAATATGTTCTTGAACTAGATTTCCCCTAGTTTCTATGCACCTATTGTCCCAAAGTTTTGGCTTCATTGAAATCTTCATGAGCTGCATAAACAAATTTTCGGCTTTCTGAAAACAAATTGTTAGTCATTTAGGATGTTGAAAATAGTAAAAGTTAATCAGACATGGCCAAATTTCAAGCAGTTTTATGATCATGAAACTAACCAGCAAAAAAGTAAAAAAATTCAAATGTCCCTCACAAGATCAGCTCTCCTGTAGTTGTACTGTAGTTACAAATGTCTGCACAATGAATTAATCTTCATTGTCAAATGGATTTTGCTTTCCAGAGAGGAAATAGTAATATGGAATGGATGCAACATTGGGAAATGATATCCCGATCGTAAGAATTACAGATCCATATCCATAGAATTCGATCTCGTATGACTGGCGAAACTCAAGTGTAGTTGGGCTAGCCATTACAACTGTTAGGCAATTGAAATTTACTGATTCGAGAGGGCCACAGTTGTTGGGCTGCGTCTTGAGATGGAATGGGATTGACATGCCAATATTTTCGCTACACATTGGCTCAAGTTACATAGCATACGCAGAAACTCAACTCCCTTGCTTACATTACATCCTTGTATGTGTAATGTGGTTGTATCAGAGGGATTACGGCCGTGAAACATGTTGGATTAGAAATGCAGTAATTAGAAACTTAAAGTATGTAAGAAGCATATGGACATGATTTTGATCCGGCACACAATTTTTTTTTTTGGGTTGTGATGAGGTACAGACACATCCGAATTATGTAGGGTTGAGCTTGAAAGGTCTGTTTATTGACCTAATACCGTTGCCCCTAAAGGGGATACCATATTTCCTAGGGGCCTACCATATTTCCTATAATAGTACAGCTGTCTCTTGGGCCTTTCCCTAACATGAAATACTGGTTGAAAGGGATATGTCATTTTTCATGGGTTATGTTGTCTCCTTTTCTTTTTGGTTCATTTTTAGCCCCTCATGAGGTCAGTTTTAATTAGCAGGTAGATCATGTATCATACTCAAAGATAGTGTTATCATGAGCATAAGTTTTAGTTCTAATCAAATACAATGTAAGTGACCACAGGAAGCAAGTTTGCAATCTTTTCTAGTTAAGACATGGAAGCATATATAGCCCTTTAGAGCCAGCCATTGCATCGGTGAAAAAGTGCGAAAGGTTTGGTTTTTACGTCGTATTGAAATCTTAAAATCAATCGACTCTTTCCCTGCGGTTGCTTGATGCAAAATAAGTTGATCAATGGATGATTCAAATCTTGAAGCATTGGTTGTTTGGTCAAGACACTGTCATGACAACTTCGTACGACCAAAACAAGGCGAAAGCGATGCAAGGGGTAACAAATTATGAAGAGACAGAGAGACGGAGACACCGGGCTTTCGAGGTTGAGATCGCGACGCTCCATATCTTCCCAACCCTACAAGAAAACAACCCTATTCATATAGGAAGTTGAAGGAAGAAAGACTCAAAAAGTTGTACGGACGTGGTCAGCAAAGCAATTAGCCTGCTGGGACCATGCTATATAGTGAACTTGAAAGCACTTGTTGATGCTAGCTACTCTCTGTCTCTGTTCTGCTAGCTGATCCTCCATTCCCATGACCCCAGTCCAAGCTCATTAAGCAGCTTAGCTCATTTCATATTTTGTTACCTTCCAAATCACCTGTATTACTGCAATCTCTCTCTCTCTCTCTCTCTCTGGCCTCTGTTCCTGCTAGCTCCACCTCGGTCCCCCCTCTCGGAATCTAGACTGCTACTATTGTCATTTTGATTAGTTCCCCTACAAATCTTGTGAATGTAACAAAATGAAAAAATAACTTGAGCAATGTATGGTTTATTTTTTGGAAAGGGTCCTTATTGAACAAGGAAACAGCTATTGAGTTGTTTGAAATGGTTTGTATCAAAGTATGTATGGTACAATTAGGGGTGGCAATTTGGGTTTACGGGTTGGGTTGGGTACAAATCCAATTAAACCCAATAGTTTATTGGGTCTTATTGAATTTATTCAATTAAGCCCAATAGATTACTAGATCTTATTGAGTTTATCATTGGGTCAATTTTAATTTTATTCTGGTTTGGGTTAATTGGGTTGGATTCATTTTTGCCACTCCTAGGTGCGGTTATGGTGTGAGACGTAGACTTGTAAATTAAGAAGACGGATACGCTATCAAGACGAAGACATATTCATGGACTATTGGTGGGTTTATCCAATTAAACCCAATAGCTTATTGAGTCTTATTGGGTTAATCCATTGGTTTTTTTTTAATTTATTTTGGGTTGGATTTATTGGGTTTGGTCTATTATTGCCACCCCTAGTACAATAAAAATTGATATATCAATGACAATGTTGTATATATGTTCATTTTGTTGCATACGTACCAAATTATCTGTTCATGTAAGAATAAACTTGTACTTGCCCTTTTTCCTAGTATTTATTTTTTTGTTCATTTTTGATTTTATTTATTTACTTGGACAATTAATCTGGCTTAGAGAGAGAGAGAGAGAGAGAGAGAGAGAGAGAGAGAGAGAGAGAGAGAGAGAGAGAGATAGAGAG
>JAOTQG010040409.1:0-14996 GCA_025631175.1 Iris virginica
TTGCCGTATCCACTCCCCAAGGTGCCGAACCCGACACGTATCCCGCACCCGGATCCGTGTCGTGTCGGATCGACACGTGTTTTTAGGGCAAAATGGAGGATCTGGGTAACATAGTATAATAATGATAATGACTATTATTATAATAATTAGTACAATAGTAATAAAATAACAATAATAATAATAACAATAGAAATAATTATAATTATTATTATCATCATAATAATAATTATTATCTTATTATTATTAAATTGACATGCTCGTGGGCAGCGATGAAGCTACTTAACCCAAAACCATCCTTAATAACCGTGAAACTTCCAATAGAGGTTAAGATAATATGCAAGGTTGAATTGTTGATATTTTCAATACTCCTAACTAATTGAGTTGGCAAATCACCAATAAGGGTTTAATTTCTTCAATCAAGCTATGACTTGATAACAAGACCTGACACTTTTTGGCTGTAAAGTTAGAACTAAACGCTGTCATGTTGAGAGGTGACAGCTCCACTAAGATAAAATAAGCACACTAATTCCAGAGAAAACTACAAATGGACCAGGAGTTGTGCATTTCTATGAGAAGCTGACTGTATTCCTGACCATCACTGATATGAAAAGCGCAAAGTGAAAGGATGAATATAAGCCCTCTGAAACCAAAGAGACATAAATCACAACAAATAAAATAGTGACTTCTGGTACATGTATATCAATAAAGGTCCAAAACTTTGCAAACGCTCTGATAAGTCAGTTAATTTTAGCACTCTAGCTGACAAGGTTGCCTCCGTGTATAACCACTGCAATTGGGATTAGTCTAGGGCCAAGCTTCAACGTAAATCTTATGTTTGACAACTGGGTTCCATTGGAATCAAGGTTTACTGTGTGAGCCCCCTCTTGCTAGCCAAAACCAGAATAATCTTTATCTGGAACTGGAGCTCTACTTCACAAATGGTAGGGATTCAAGATTCACAGTTAATTTCACATTTGCTCCCCCTTATGAAGTATAGGTAGCTTTTAGCTCTGATTTATCGGCATGCCTCATTTAATAGAATCTCTATCCATATGAGCCTGCAGATTTTAGAGCACTAATCGGTGCTTGGACCTGATGACAATTTAATTGTTTACTTGAACCAGCATTACAAAGGTGTGGTTTCAACAAGTTACTTACAACTTGCACCCCAAGCAAGAGTAGAAGGTGCATGAGAAATGATTACTCTACCACTGGCTTATTTCCTAGAAAAAGAGATACGCCTCGTACCATACTAGAAATAATTAACTTTACTTTACCCTAAGAGGTGACTAAAGTAAGGATTGGCAGGTTCTTGATAAGACAGTGGTATAAAATTAATCATCTAGATCCAGCTTTAATATTTCAGGAACCATCAATGACCTTTGACTCACTCGAAGATAAATTCATGGACATTACTTTCAGATATACAGCATTGCAATAATTGCTGGAACAAGCACACGACTCTCAGAAGTGACAGAATGCAAGAAAACATCCATTGCACGAAGTACCATGCTAGAATTGATCTAAAATGGTCACACATATAAATCATGTTATTGAGATGCAATGGATGTTGGACGTTCACGCCATAAGGGATCAAAAGTCGAAGAATAATTTCATCTAAATTTCAAGAATACAGGATTATCAAGCTGTCAAACACCTGCACGGTTAGAACTGCCTATCATTCAATAAACGGTAAAATATATCCATGTAACATGAAAGGAGATTTTTAACCTGCAGAACTGACAAAGGGTTCAACTGTTGCATTGCCGTAACCATATGTGAGAAATGACCAACGTGATGACCTGATAATTAACCATGAGAGGACAATGAATGTTTAGAACCATGTAAAACCACAGAACAGAAATCACAGGGCATACACATACCAGTCAAAATAGCACAGCCAGCTGCAGCAGCTTCAGAAATATTATGACCAGTTAACCCGGGCAAGAAAGATCCTCCTATTACAGCTATTGGAGCTAATCTGTAGAAGTGCCTTAGTTCACCTACAAAATGAGATGGAAAAGTAAATAAAAGCCTAATTGCAAATAAATAATTATGCTATAGTTCAATGTTCACAAGGAAACGAGCAAGTTCTATTCATCTTTGAGAGGGTCATCATGCAGAATCAAGGAGTAACCAATCCCTAGAAAACCAAGGGGCTCTAGCTCAACCGGTACCTACTCACTTCTCTCAACGGAATCAAGTGTTCGAGTCTTGGGAAAAGCACTCTTGTTAGCCTTTAAGCCTTACTTGTTAGCCTTTAAAGCCCTACCTTTACAATCAATAATAAAGGATTGGGGTAAGGTCTTGAGAAAGAAAAAAAAAACATTTGTGAGTGATGAATCAAAGAAAGACATCGCGTGGTATCCTAACTGTTCATTCAATACACGAGGGCTGAAGTTAAGATAAAATAAAAATAACAAAGCTGTATGCTTGATTTTGAAATAGAGGCTCTAAAATAGGCATCTGAAAAGAACAGATGAGCTCGCGGAGTGGATAGGAGTATTTTGTTAGACCCAAAAAATTGTGCTACCCCAGGCTGCTAGGGTAGTGACATTCTACAATATCAACAATGCTTCTGGAGTGGAGAGGTCATTTATGTATAAGATCACTAAAGATGCTTGTAAAGGAGAATTGAAACGAAAATGTACATGTCCTACTTTAACCTTTATTAGAGAACTAATGGCTATGCCTCCTGATGTGATGTTGCGTATTACTCACTCGGTCACAAATGAAGGGTTAAACTTTGTTTAGGCACAGAGATTAATAAATAGGTTGAAAAGCGATAATTTCCATAAAAAGGCCCTCAAGTGTGTGACCCATATATATCCCTAGCAAAAAGTAGGGGTAATGTGGTCAAGTGGGATGATCCAAAATGGAAGTCTAACCATTCAAGTGGGACGGGCAAAAAAGGAAAGTGTAACCCTTCAATTGGAACGGAGGGAGTAGTAAATACATGGTTCAGAAAAGCAAGGAAGACAGCCCACGGCTAATATTACTGAGAAATAGCCGAGTAGGAAGAACACTAAGCATGATATCAATAACCAGCTGAAAAAGGTAAACTTATGCTTGACAAAATACAATGCAAGGAATAAACAAATGGCATTGTATTAGCTAGCACAGTTAGATGGCCATATCATATGAGATATCTACCACATGACTCAAATTACAAACCCGAAAAAGACAGATTAAGAAAACAAAACCACGTGCAGAAATGATAATAGTTAGCTAGTACTATGCTTTCCCGACAAGAATAAAAAGAAACAAATGATCCAAAATAGTTAAGTTGAAGAAAGCAAACCTAATGTGTCCACTACATATATACACATTCCTGGTATAAGTGTGTCATTACGAGACCTCAGTGCTACAGCCACCCCTTCTTGCTGAAGGTCCTGCATCATCATAGAATATAAAAAACTCCAGAGTCTAATGCAGTCTATGGACTTTCAGGTTAACATGTCAAAAAGGGGAAATTAAAACAATATTGTGTATTCAAGGGAATATTTAAGTAAGCTACATGAAGTTTGCATGTCAAGGATCAACCATAAATGTACCATGGAATGCGTGGAGTGCGTGGAGTAGGTTCAAGTAATAAACCGATAACTCTCGTGCTCAGATCCTCCATAATTGATGAGCAATACACCTCTAGAACCGTGGAGTATTCCCTTCAGTTTTTGGTATACTTTCTGTACACAGCTACAGATCCTATGTCCAACTCTTTACTCCCCAGAAAAAGCATAAAATGAAAAAAATATATATATAGTCTTGTACCATAATCCATTTTCAATTTTTGAGAGTACATAAATCCACTACCAATCTATTAGAAAAAACTCAGCCTCCATACCTCCCTAATGATATGGGGAACACCTACAACACAGTGGACATGTAGGAAATCTTATCTCATAAGAGCCTCTCAGAATTCTGAGCAGAAAATGAGATGGACAAATCTGAAGCAAGTTGATCAACACATCTGATGATATATCTACCTTCAGACAGGTTAGACTTGGTTGAAAGGATATTGAGATCTGATTGCAATCATATATGCTAAGGCGCCTAGGTTTTTTCTGTATTTAAGACAAGCTAGTTAGTTAAATAAGATCTCTTTCGAGCACTGGTAGTGACCTATTTGTGTTAGTAATTTTAAAAATGGTGAATATTAGGATTGCTCTATCATACAGGGAATTACCATAGTTGTTACATAGCCTCTACAGAGTCAGGAGCAACATGGAGGCCAGTTTTGAACTTTTGATACAAAACCCCGTAGCACTTAACTCTCATATATAAACCTAACCTGCTAACCATACGAGACTGAGCAGCATTTGACTCTTAGAACTTTGGAATCATACTCCCTTCGTTCCACAATAGATGACCTTTTAGCAAAAGAAAATTGTTCCAAAATAGTTGTCCTTTTAGGATTTCTACGCTAGTTTTACCCCTATTTTCCTAAAATGCCCTCATATTTTTGTAATTACCCATGAACATTAATTACATTTACTTCTTTTACAATCAATAAAGAGGGATTATTTAATAAGGATACATTTGTCAATACATATTATTTCTTAATATATGTGCACAATTCTAAAAGGTCATCTATTGCGGAACGGAGAGAGTAGTTGTGAAAGTCGCGCAATCTCAGAGGGGTCTACTGCCTCAAAATATCCGGGCTGGCCGAGGCTAGCCTTGGAGCATCAGGCACGACGAGCGAAGCGCTCGCCATGTCTTTCTGCTTTCTGGTCCGAAGAGTTCTAATCAATTCGATCAAGATCCAGAGAGATCCGATATGAGCGAACAGATCTGGTCAGATCTAACCACAACAGTATGCCGGTCCCGGATTTTTTTGCCCCAACAGGTTGCCTTGGTCACCTGCGTCTTTGAAGCGTAATTTAGTAGTTGGTTTTCAATCACGATTAGTTTCGCTAATTTGGTGTACACAACTTTATTTTCACCTTCTTGCATCCTTATATATTTTCTTGTTCAAAGTTTTAATTATGCCTATCTTTTGCTTTAGAAATGTGACTATGGACTTTGAAATTTGTGTTATTGATAGTGTATCTGAACTTAATTGAAGCTCTATTATCCGTTATAACATGTAATGAGAAATTTGTTATAGCATATATTACATACAAATATATCTTCTTAATTTCCCCTTCCCCCTTTTATTGCGGCCTTGCTCGCCTTTTTGATCGACCGCCTCGCCTTTAAGAACTACGTTTGGAGTATATACTGTAATTTGCATTAAGAGACTCTACGGCTGGATATCTACTTTTATGGACGAATTTAGGAAGACCTATTTCTATTTCGTTCCATTGAGAAAGAAAAAAAAAACTATAGAAGGAAAGAATGTGCAAAGATGTATAAGAAATCCATCTCAACAGAAAATGAAACAACAAAAAGTAATGCATAAATAATAGGATTCAAAATTGTGGGCACATACTTAAACAAAAAGATAAAATAATTTTATTTTTCGACGGAGAGATATGCATCTGAATCATACATGTGCAATCTCCTGTCCAAGCTGTGGATGTCGAGGCACAATGATAGTGACTATGTCAGGGAACACTTGCTTTAGAACTTTGTGAGCTTCTAGTATTACTGCAGATAAAATTGGTACGCTTTAAACATCAGTAAGACCATAAATATCACACATTGGCCAGGAAATTGCAAACTAAGAAACTCCACTTGACAGAACAGAATCACTAGATCAACCTGCACCCAGAAATCCAACAATAATCAAAAAGGCCACTGTAATTGTCGAGGCACAATTATAGTGGAGCCATTTACCAAGTGGTCCAAGCCACCAAAAGTATTTACCCAAATACACTTCTTTTGAAACTATTTCCCGGAATTGTGCCTCTTTAAACAGCGTGGTTCCCTAAAAGAGCTTTTAGATTTAACATTTCAACCCTTCTTCTTTTACTAAAGTCTCTATTGAATAATAAGTTATCTTAACATGGTATTTTAGTCTGTGCTTTTAATTAGTTTTTCTCAAGATGGAGTTTAGCAATTTTACTATAGAAGAATTAGAAGAAAAACTAGAAACTGAACATAGAATTAAGACATAAAATAATATTAGAAACAGCAAAAAAAAAAAAGATAAAATGGATGATACAGAAATTATTGAAATAAATAATAGCAGATTCGAAAAAGTAATGGAAATTTATAAGCAAGTAGGCCTTATAAGCCTTGAGTAAATAGAAGCATTCCACTAGAAAAGTTCGAAGAGAATACCGTGGTTTTAGAAAATGAAATTGAAACAAATGGAATAAATACATGAACACCTACAATAATAAAAGCTGAAGCAGGAAATAGTCAAAGGAATGCATCAGGACTGAGATATGCACGGAACACTGCTTCAGCAAATCCTAGAAATTTCTCTGAAGAACAAATGGAAAATTCACCTAGAGATTTTGACATCAGGAGACGACCCGGAAATTATAGTTTCATGGGATGGGGAAATTCACAAAACATGGTTACACCTAATTGTGGAAATTTATTTACTCCTAGAAAAGAGCAGCTGTATCTGCATGAAGTTTCGTTAAAACCTATTCGTAACCTAAGCTATAGGTTATTACAAGAATAACTCAGTCATCCATGTCAACTATAGCTCGAATGCACATAATAAATTTATTTGAATATGCATGGCATGGAAAGATTCACTTAGTTTTCAAGTTTAGTGGCTAACAAATTTAACTATTTTTTTTCCTTTAAAGTAAACAATTCTTGACAGTGCTAGGTGCTAAGAATGATAGTCAAAGCACAGTCTAAAAGAGAGTATGACACATGAGTAAAAGGAATTTTTGTACTATAGCATGAAATAAGGAGGCCAAATAACATATGCTGAAAGAGTTGCAGAAAGACTAGATAAGCTCAGTCAAACAATATGCAGCAAATTTCACCTCATGGGACAGGTAAAAATACAAATGGTTATATACGACATGCTACAAGCGTCGAGCAGACCAAAGTGAGCAAGAACTCTAACCATTCCAAAAATCTTTTCCCAATCTTCCCCTCTCCTCGACTTCCCAATCTGCCCAGTTAGTGACATTATTTGGGCATCTATTCGGGGCTGGTTTGGGCTTCGTAGATCAATGTCTACCTTGGATAGTGCAGCCAAGTGGCTAAAGAAGGAAGTAAAGGGTTCGTCTTGGCATTCCAAGGCCAAGAGAAATGCCTACGCTTGCACCGTGTATCATATTTGGATGGCACGCAACAAGCGGATTTTTGAAGGGTGTTGCCCTTTCCGTGAAGGGGATAATTTTTCGAGATCAAAACCCATGTATATAGGACTATGTTTGCTCATCTTCCACAGATCCCAGATAATTTTGAGGAGTTATCAACAACTTTGGTCTGAGTTGTTTAACTTTTAGTTTTCTTACCTTTGGTAGGTTGGGCACTTTTGTTTACTGAGGCCCTTTTTGTGCATCCAGCGGGTATGCCCTATGGCTCTGTTTGTTAGGTTTATAGTAGTTTGGCCCGCTAGTTGTTTGTGGCCGGCTTATACGCCTGGAGTTGCACAGTGTTTTTGTATAGTTCTTTGATCAATCATATTTACCTTTACTGATAAAAAAAAAATGAATAAGGGTTGAAAGACTATATCTAGACAGTCTCTGACTACAGATAGCATTCCTCAATTAAAAGAAAATGATCAAAGTGAATTTAGATAATCTTTGACAACTTTCTGCATATTTATGTTTGGAATGTAAAGAATTTATGCATGGACATAATTGATTACCCATGACGATAAAAAATTGCACAGCTAGTAAATTCCATACTTCCATTTATATAGAGCATGCGGATACCATGAAAGATAGACGTGTGAAGGAATCGGCACCTCACCTTTTTCTTCACCACTATGTATGGAAGAAGCAATCCAAACATGTCTATGGGCAAGCTGTACATGCAGATCTTCCATTTTGCTCGCATCTCTTTTAGCATGGACCAACTCTTGAATACCTGAAAATTAAGAGATTGCCACCACCAGTTCAGGATTTGCCAAACTCATGTTTTAGCAAAGTTGTGGTTGCAGATTATAGTCAACCTAAATCAGTACTCTACAGATTATCAGTCTTTTCAGCATAAGTAATTTCTCAAGAAAGTTCAGGTACACTTTGTAAATGTGCATACCATACTTTAAATCACCAGAAAAATTAATGACAAATGGCGGTGCATGCAGCAGCTGAAAACGAATTGCCTGAATAGTGCTCTGTAAATATATAGTGTAAAATTATAAAATTAAAATATTAATAATTATTATTACAACAATAGATTTAAAAGAAATATGTAAACAGTGACAACCAAACTGAGATTCAATCAGTGATACATGAGAGTTCGCACCAGTGGGATTATCAATGAAAACTTTGACAGCATAAGTGAAGCAAGTGAAAAGAGTACTGGTCCAGACCAATTGTCAAAGGACTTCACCGACATTCGACCATTTAACAAAGCCAGCATAATCTGCAGAGATATGATTCAGATGCCTAAGACTTTCGGAAGAGTAGAATATACAATCATGCATTGTATGAAAACCACAGAAGAGAAGTAGGGAAAAAGGTTTGGCCATTGATGAAACTGAAAACGGTTGTTTGACATCTCTCCAAACTCTTTCAAAAGTAAATTAACGCAAAAAAAACACAATTCTTGTCGTAAAGTTCACCAATAGATAGCTTACTTCTTACTTAAAAAGCACTAAGACAGTTCATGTTTCTATAGAAGATAGACTTACACCCATACTTGAGGCACCAATAACAAGATTCGGCCAAAGTTCATTCTCCATTAGCATGATTGCATTTGGTTTCCAGTAACCAAGGAAAGCATCCACAGCAGAAGGCGTATCAAGAGGAGCAAACTAATTGATACAAAAAGTTTCAATACATCAGAGTGCAATAACATCTGTACTTTTGATCAAGCTAAAGATAGCATAAGTAATCTGCCGAAGTAGAAAATGAATCAACCCTAAGAATTATACGGAGTTAAGGTTTATGGGTCTGTAATCACAAAATTTAATAAAATTGACCATTAAAGAGGTCCAAGGTGGTATGTTCAATTGGCAATGGAGGGAGTAAATTTCTTATGCTTAATTCGGAATGAATTACTCCTAAAGAATCCTTTGTTGAAGTCTTTAAGAAAAAAAAGACCTACTCTGTATTCCGTGCCTAAATAAAACGATGTAAAGTCCACAAATACCTCTCGTCTCACTCCTCCACTCCACTATTTGTCATGCAACAGCTGCATGCATCCTCTATGGTCATGAACTTTTCGATTATTCATCAATCGTCTCTGATTTTTGAAAATCAATTTTGGTATAAGTTAATAAAATATGGTCATAAATAGTTCTTGCAGTTTATTGGACATTAATCTATGTTAATCAAGGGCAATTTAAGATATTGACTTGTGAAGCTAAGGGTAAAAAAAATTTATACCCATCTTCTTCTTCTCTAACTTCAGCCACCACTCATTAAATACAGTCACCACCACCATCAACCACCACTTCCAATCATCAAACACCACCATCATCATTATCAAGCACCACCACCATCATCATTATCAAGCACCACCACCACCACCATTGTAAAACCCAAAAATATAAACCAAAATCCACCCCTATCAAACTTTACCCCTCTTCTCAAATTTCTGGTTCGAGAATCCTTTTTTTAAACTAAATTAACACCACTAAAAACATTGATATAATCTCAAATCCAAGCTCTGAACTCTCCGATGGCTCAATCAAAACCCGACTACCCTTTAAACTCTCTCTCTCTCTCTCTCTCACACACACACACACATTGTAGTGTGTGCACCAAAAATTAATGGATGATCAGCTCAACATTGAACCACAGGTCTCTCCTTTCCGCTCTTGCTAATGGCCCAAACATCATATGTTGATGAGCTTAACCTTGAACATTTGAACCATATGTATATTGCAACTGAGAACCAACCTCTTCACAAATTCCCAGGGTAGCAACCTCCACCTATCTCCCTCACTCACACAAAACACACTTACTCACACAACTAGCCCCTATGGCTGATTCATTTGTTGATGAGCTCAGCATTGAACCATAGGTATATTCCAGTGGACCACCAATCTTCACCAAATCCTAGTCTCTCTCTCTCTCTCTCTCTCTCTCTCTCTCTCTCTCTCTCTCTCTCTCTCTCTCACACACACACACACACTAGCCTCGATGAGCTGATACTGAACCAAGCTTTAAGTTGATGAGCTTGACATGAAACCGTTTTTATATTCCAACTGAGCCCTCAAATCTTAACCAAAGCCAAGGGTGACAATTTTAAAGCGCTATGGTTTGGGTAAAATACGTAGTATCAAGTGATTTTGAAATTAATCTCATGAAACTGAGAGGAAATACAACAACAAATACCTGATATATAACATCAGTAGGAAGCTGATCCTTTATAACCTCACTGCACAGAAAGGGTGGAAAGTTGGAAACTAATTTAATTGAAAAATGACTGGATACATAGAAAACGTCAACTTTAAGAAACAACAAATGTTTGAAGTTCTTCTAAGGAAGCATGATTACTAACTGTCAGCTAGTTATCTAGTAGTTAAAATCAAAATGTCCATGTTTAAAAAGAAGAAAACTGAAACATAATGGTTGCGTTTGGATGGGTGATTTATTGATTTGGTTTTTAGGTTTTTGTAATGATTATAGTAAAAAGTAAGAGAGAGATAGAGAGAAAAAGTGTGGGACCAATGAGAGAGAAAAATCAAAAATCAGAAAACCTGGGTGAAAATCACCCAGAAGAACGCAACCAATACATCTTCAAAAGTCATTTACTGCCTAGAAGAAAGCCGTACAAATCCATAGCTGACATCAAGAATCACTCGTCCAGTCGTCCTTATGATGCTTTGAAACAGTATAATAAAAAGAAAGAGGTTGAAAAAATGTGAACTTCAAATTATCTACAAGTGGTAGCTTGAGGGCAAGAACAATTATGTGGCAAACAAGTAGTAATTCTTCATAATGGCTAAAATTATTAGACGGACAGTAACATTTACCTATTTTACCTTCATTACCTTTTGTCTAGCACTTCTCTTCAGCTACCTGATTTTGTTTGTTTTTGTTAGAGAATTGAGCCCAATAACTAGCATGAGTTAAAGAGCCATTTCTGACCTAAAACTCATCAAGTTAGTTGTATCCGAATTTAGTGGATTCGCTCCATTCTCACTCATATTCTTTTTAAATCAACGTTTTCTGCGTTTATTTTGGTCTTGCCCAAAATCTATGATCGTTGATGCTGATGCTATATCACACTACCTAGTTCCTATATTTGCGGTCGGCTATGTTTATATACTATTGTGATACCCATATCTCACATTGGGTGAAAATGGGAAATTACCTATACCACTTAGCACCAACTTATATATGGACTTTTGGGTGGGTCTGTGGTGGGCTAGTGGAGATGACGGTATCGGTCTGAAATTTCGAACTCGAGTCATTACAGATGGTATTAGAGCAGAACTCCGGTTGGAAGTGTGGAACAAAGTGATGTGGGGGGCAAAGTGCTACACCACCAGGAGAGTGTTGGGAGCCACCTCTTGAGCCCGTACGAGCCACCTTTTGAATCCTACACCTCCCGAGGGTACGTTCATCGTATTTGGTTCAAGGATTTAAGTGGGATAGATTATGATAACCCATATCCCACATTGGGTGAAAATGGAAAATTAGTGTGGCTTATAGAAGTCGTTTGGTAGAGGTCATTATTATGAGATAGTATTATTAGTAATTTTGATGGGTGTTTGGTAGCCATTTGTAACAATTATTAATTAATAAGGGTAAAGTCGAATTAGGCTCTAATACCCCTATTTACCCTTATTACTAATACGGGGTGGTATTATTAGTGGCTTCATTAATTATATTACTTATACCCCCTAATCTCATACCCCGTACCAAACGACTCCATAAGGTTGTCCCCTAGTACCACTTAGCACCAACTTATCTGTGAACTTTTTGGTGGGCATGTGGTGCGCTAGTAGACCCTGGTGCTTGTGGGCTAGTGGGAGGACGATGCTAACGGCCTGAGTTTTCGGACTCTAGTCGTTACAACTATATAACCCAACCCATATCAAACTATTTTTGGTCATTGCATCTCCTATTGGAGTAAGTTTTAGTATTAGTTCGTTCATTTTGGATTTATTTTTCCTAACACATCCATCTAAACATTCACATCCCAACTTCTTGATGAAAAGATTTACAGAGAAAAAGACATTCTCATTTGTCAACATATGCTTTCAAAATTATGTTTTAATTAGTACAATCCTATCACAAACCACAAGAAATGCACTTTTTCACACGCTTTAATTTTTTGAGAACATAATCTCCCACCTTCTGTCGTGATTGATTATTGATTCTATTAAGAAAATATGATCCATGTGCGGTATTTCTAGGCCCATTTAACCCAACGTTTCCTCCGAGGCTCCGCTAATAATCCTTAACTATTCCATATCTTCTCTTTTACTTCTTACCCACCGTGTGGTTCGCGGGAATGTGTGGGAAGAGAATCTCCAACTCCTTTTGACCAAATTCCAAGGTGTGTTTGGTTTCATTTTCGGAGGAAACCGACATTCTTAAGGAGTGATGAATTCCCTTACGTAAGGAAATTTTGTAAAGGAATTCAGCTTTCCATAAGGAAGTGTGTGGTTATTTGGAGTCTTTTGAAGGGAAAGGGAATGGGAATGAGTATAGTCAAAGGAAGTGGAGGGAACGGTAATGGGACGAAATTGAGCAATGCACGCATTTGGTTCCACGAAATAGAATGGAATGCTCATATAATTGCAATATATTTCATGTTTGGTACGTAACATTAAAAAGAGGAATGAAATGATTATACCACTTTAATTATCATATTACCCTCATTTTGTTCATGTGTATATTATATTATTAATATTATCTATTGTTATGATTAAATATATTTTAAATTATGATATATTGTTTTTTAAATATATATTATTATGCATCATCACTACACATAAATAAAAATTAATTATCATTATTTATATTTTTAGATAAAAGAAGAAGTTCTGAATACAACAAGAGTATACAAAGAAGGCGGACAAGAAGTCCCCCAAAAGAAATAAAAGAAAAAACAAAAAGCACACAGTTTACTGTGCAGCAGCTCTCCGATCTCTACACAAATCACCCAACGACAAACTCTGAAAAGCGCCATAAGTCCTAGCCCAAAGAGAAGCATGCTCAGTGATCTTCTCCCACAAAAGCGAGAGTGATGTTTCTCGATTTTTGAAGATCCGAGAATTCCTCTCAATCCAAACACTCCACACCAAGTTAAAAATGGCACATCCCCACAACAAAGACGCATTCCTCGAGCGACTAAAAGCCAAATGAGAAATCATGCAAAAATCCTCCACAGAGCGACAGCGAGGCTAATGCAGATCTCACCATGCACCCCATACAACCTGCCCCAGAGACTCCTAGCCGCAGAGCAATGCATGAACAAGTGTTCTTAGGACTCAATGGCTCCCATACACATGATGCACATATCTGGAGAAATATATGCCTTCGGATGTCTCCTTTGCCGGCAATCATTAGGATTCAAACGACTAAGAATCACTGACCAAGCAAAGACTTGTATTTAAAGGGAACTTTAGTTCCAAATAAAATTATAAACAGGAAAGTCAAGTTGTGTATGTGGGGAAAGAGTTTTAGTGAAAGATTTGATCGAGATTTACCCGGACTGTTCGGGGATCCAAAGTAATTATCATTATTATTCTTACAAGCATCATAATATACATATATATCACTAAAATTAGTAAAGATCATGCTTTTAGCTCGGAAAAAAAAAATCATGCTATATACCTTTATTAGAATTCATGTTATATTATATTTTATTATGAAATAATATTAAATACTAATTTTAAATATACTTTTCTTAATATACGATAAGTTTATTAACAAATATCATATATTGCATTATATTTAGTATATATTAGATTATTATTAATCAATATTACTTTACTTAATTATCATATACCATTATTCTAAATAATTATTATTTTTAATTATTATAAATTATTATTTGACGGTAATTATCATGATATACCTATAATTATTGGTTTATAAATATATATTAAAATGAAAAAATATTACTATACATAATGATTACTATGGTATATATTACTAGTGATTTATAAATATATCTTGTAATAAAAAAATTTCTTATTTTTAATGTCAATTATTATAATTAAAAACATTAATTTATTATAGTTGTTAGATTTATTATTCAAAAAAATATTATATTTATCATTAAGTAAAATTTTCAAATACATTATTTAATTATGAGTATATATGTAATTTTACCATATATTATGACATATTTTAATAATTAAATATCAATTTATCATTATATGTTACTACTACTGTTTTCACAGTTTATTATAAATTATATTAATATGATATTTATATTATTTAGTATATTTAATATATTTATTAATATAATTATTTTATATTTTACTAATAATTAAATATTAGTACTGGTTATATATTATTATTAGATTATTTTCATTTAATTATAATATTATTATTTATATTAGTGAAATTGCTGATATTTGTAAATAAGCAAGGGTAAAATAGGGTTAGAGCGGGTGATTATGGTGGAATGAAATCTTGAATTCCGCTTGATCAAATTACACGGCTTGTTTGGTTAGCTTTTCCGATGGAATTTAAATTTTAAAAGAATAACCAATTCCTTCATTTGAAGGAATTTACTATTCCTTCACAAGCTGGAAGAAATGTTGAAATTCAGAAGAAAAATTCCAACGAAATTCATGTGAATGACCATATTAGCCTTTCTAAAATCATTTTATGATCAAATTAACATTTTCAATGATTATACTAAGATAATTTTATAATAAATAATGACCATAGTAATAATAATAAATATTAATAATTGCAATTATTTAATTAATATAAGAATAATTTATTTAGAAACCAAAAACACTAATTACTATGACTTATTTGAATAAA
>JAOTQG010040520.1:0-14987 GCA_025631175.1 Iris virginica
AGATATCACACATAAAGAGACTCAGCAAAAACCCACATGGCACTATGACAAAATGCCAAATGAAAACTCTCAACACATACTATCTCACTTATGGGCAAATATAAAAGTTGTGCCCCTCACAAATACACTTCTCCATTCCATTTTATAAGAACAAGGCATTTTGCCTACTTCTTTCATCACACAATTTTTTTTTTATATATGCAGATATTTTTTTCTTTCTTTTTCTTCTGCAATTTTCACATTTTTTTTTCAAGACAACAATATTTGATATTCCCATACATAAACAAGATTTCCCTCAATATATCACATTCCCTCAAAACTTCCCCAAACTTGGAATTTTTGCCATAACTAATCATATCCTATAAACAATTAATCCACAAATAGAACATGTATGATGATATGACTTATGAAAGAAAATGGTTTATTTTTGGCTCAAGGGGTTTTCTAAGAGAATAATGTGAACATAAATCAAAAGATATAAAATATGAGGCTTATCTTATGCAACTTAAGTCAACTTGAATACATATCAAGTCGGCGACGAAAACGAAAAGAGAGGGATTCGAACCCTGAGCATAACAACATGATATCCCGTTGCACGCAAACTCTGAAAACAGACATGGAAGACTTGTGCACACATGAAATGAATTATAGTGTATGGGCTCAAAAGCTCACATGGATGTAAGTTTCATCAATTTTCAAGTGCGTACGTGTACAAAAACATATCAATCATACGAGCATGACAAGTGACTATGAGGTTAACCATGCAACAACAAGGTACAAGAGCACTTAGCACATATAAGCCACATTAATTCGCAAAATAGTGGCATGTTACAACATCTATCTCTTCATAGAGGCCTTTTGAAAGCACATGACATAATCATTAACTAAACTCTAAATAAACAAAACAACTACAACTCAAAAACTAAAAACAAAAATACATACTAAACATACTAGGACATTTTCTTTTTCGAATCCCCGCCCTCAAACTTAAAAAATAATATGAACCCCATGAATATGCATAGAAATAAACGAGAGAAAAAGAAAAGAGAACATCTCTAGGCCGCCAGAATCTCGAAAAGTCACTCGGCTTCGAAATCCTTGTCGGCAGCTGAATGGTTAGCCTCGTCCTCAGCATCAAACTCTTCCTCCTCCTCGTCTTCATCGTCGACCTCATTTGAATTGGTTGGAAGCGGCGGGATATCAGGAATGTCAATCCCTTACTTGCATGCCATCTTCGCAAGCACACCTGAGAAGTATGTCATCACTCTCTTCAAGACCGAAACTTCCTTCTCAACCCCTTTCAAACGTCGATAGAGATGCAATAGAAGACTTCTCAGAGTGAGACGGGCTACCCCTTGATGTCGAAGCTAGAGCCTTGGGTTCCTTCAACCCGTCAATGAACTTTTTATAAAAACTTTTCATTGACTGCTGAAGCTCATTGGGTTTAATGCGAACACCCGCTCTTCTACAAATGACCGTAATCAAAGATGGGAAGTAGAGAGTCATGGCCTTGCCTTGGGCACAAGAGAGGAGTTCACTGTAAATCACTTGCGCAACATTCAGCGGGTGCTTGTTCATAATGTGATAAAGCGGGACGATGCAAGCACGGGGAACCTTGTTAAAGTGCTTGACCGGCATTACACGATGGCTAATAAAATGGAACCATGCCTTTGCCATGTGGGAAAAATCTTGACTCGGTAGCTGGAGTCCTGTCCGAGCATCCCCCACCCATTGGGAAGGAAACGGGCATAAAGTGTGCAACAGTTCTTCCTCGTCGACTCCCAATTGTTCCACATGAAAAGAATACCCATGCTCGTCAACCATATGTAAGGCGCGGAGGATGTCAGTATCCATAATCGCGACCTCCACCCCTCGGACAAACACCTGCCAAACATTTCCAGTAGCCTTAGACGCAGCCCATGCGTTGGCATAAAATTCCTGTACAAGCGTGAGAGAAAAAGGTTCAGCTGGCTGTAAACAGAAAGGCTGCCACTCATAATGGTCGATGATCTTGTGTACCTCGGGATACTCATTTGGCCTTAATCGGAACACATATTCCTCTATGACATTCCTCTTAGAAGTTGTGCCGTCAAACCGAAGAGAAGCCTCGAGGGAACAAAGCATCCGATTATCATAGTCCGACTCTGCTTGCCGAGCTCGCTTGTGAGATAAACTCGGCTGCTTTCCCTTATCTTTCTGAGATGGCAACCGCAATTTCGGAGCCATGTTAAATAAACACAAAGCAAAGCACATCACCTCAATAAGGACCTACACCAAGCTTTTCCCCCAAAATTGAATACAGTAACACCCAAATATGTTCACAAAGACCACAACAAGAAGCTATGCGCAGCAATAACCAACAGATATATCACACAAACAATTGACAATCTCCTCAAACAATCCACAATTCAGAGTCGTAAACTTGTACCGCAACAACAGTTATCCACATAAATGTAAGAGGTGTGGCACATTTCCACGCTGATTTCATTAAGTCGAAAGCAAGCACTAGAATCTCCAAAGAAGTAAGAAGCAAAATTGTAATAGTTATTGATGACGAAATAGAAGCCCGCAATCACCCCACATAAACACCTGATTGCACAAGCACACAAGGATATCTTCCACACCCTTTTGATCAACCTCTTGCCGACCTTATTTTGCGCTCCCCGAGGCAATGATGCTTGATGTGAGATTTTCTATAGTGGAAATAATGCACAAGAGAACGCGATCAATCAAGTAATAAAGTGATGAGTAAAGGTCGATCCCACGAGGACGATTGAACTAATTATCTAAGTACCAGATATTCGAACTTAATTTTAATCTAAGCAAATAACTTGGAATGATGGTTTATAAACTAAAACTAACCTAATATCGTTAATGGGAATTCAAGTTTGTCGGTTTTAAAATCCTACAAACAATAGATAACGAATAAATTGCAAGAGTGAACTTAGAATCAAGGTTGTAAATCTCAATTCTAATTCACAAAACGAAACGAAAGATTAAAATATCAAATAAACTAAAAACGCTAATTTCGATTTGTCAAGCCTTGATTTACGCAACTAACAAACAATTAAATGAAACGAATAACAATTATAATTCAAAAATCGAAGTTGTAAATTTCAATTCAAGAACGCATAATCGAATCTAATCATACAATAACACGTAAAAACACAATTGTCAGATCTAAACTTACGAAAATAAAGGTTGTCAATCTTTGTTGCTTGATAAATTCCAATTGATAATTGCCAATCTTTGTTATGAAAAACACTTGAAATTAAAGCTAAAATCTGCAGAGAATTCTAAGTCTAATTGCTCGGAAAATAAAAGAGGCAAGTGAGAAAACCTAATGACTCTCTTCCTTAAATACCTAGGAGAGTAAAATCTCTAAATTGTTTCTAAAATAGAAATAAATATTAATTAAATAAAAAATGATTTTCTACTGTGTCTTGGGGTCTTGGTATGGAAATAAAAGTCTGGGTCAGACTTGAGGTATCCGCATAGGAATAGGATTGTAAAATCGGCAGTTTTCCAAAACAAAAATGGACAATGAACGCTGGGACCTGAGTTGGGCGCTAGGGCGCTGCGACCCTTTACTGCTCTTTTCATTCTTGACAATTTAGCCCCTATACTTCCTACTTTCAGCAAATTTGTACTTAAACTCCTGTAAATGCAAAAAACACCAAAAACACATATCAAATCATAGTAAAACGCTCGACACTAACTCGTTTAAGCACGGAAAAGAGTCATAATTAAGTACATAAAATATACTTATCAATGCTCGTTACATGGAGAAACGAGAGTTTGCTCTTGCCCTTTGCATCTTTGCGAAGTCCTTTTTTGTGTGCAAGGGCGGATTCATTGGCAACCACTTAATCGATGTGGTCTTTTTGAAGAAGGCCAACATGGTTCCTATACTCCTTGGGGAGACTTTTCATGGTCTCGACTACTATTGCTCGGAGGAGAGGCATAGTTTCAACCGAGGGAGTACACTTCTTCTTCACATGTGGCTCCAAGAATATTTTAACGACGTGAGGCCGTTTGAGGGAGAATTGTATAACCCAAGTTCATATGGGTTGAGATCTATTTGAGCATGCTTTCACAAGACCAAAGATAGATGGTTGCAGTACTTTACCGATTGCCAAACCAAGGACATCATATAGATGCCTCCTCATTGGCGCTTGAAGCAGTTCATCATCCATTCTACCTCCAAGTCTTATGTCTTTCTTCCCGATCTTTTCCGTTCAAGCTTTTATTTTGGCGACCAAATCACTAGACAATTCGGTAGGGCTCAAAGAGTGCCTCTTTTGAATCTTCCTCTTCCAATGAAGGAGGTGATGGATGCAGCTCTTGTGTCACACATACATGGCTAATGGAATTGCCATATTGATCAAGAACAATACCGGTGGGGAATCCCCCCGAGTCCATCTTCTTGGATGAAGCTTACTTGGGTTGGTTAATCCCAAGGGTGGAGAAGGAGAACTTCGAGATTGTGGCCACTTTGTCGGTGCTCCTCAAAGGTTCAATTGCAAATGGAGCGGAAGACCGCTCGTGAGAAGCTAAGGGGCTCCCTTATGTGCCGAGCAACAACATGCCTCCGATTACGGGTGTCAACGATCCGAAGTCGATCCGAAATTTAAGATTTTTTTTTGCTCGAACTCGAGTTCGAACTCGAAAAGATGTACTAAACTTAACTCGAACTACGCTCATTAAGGAATTTTCAATTTCGATATCAAACTCGAGTTTGAATTTAGTTCGAATAAATTCAAACTCGAACTCGATCGATTCGATAGCTCGAATCATTTCTTTACACTTTAGGACTAGGGTTTCCTTATATATTTTTTAATAATTAAATAATATATATTATATATAGTAAAATAAAAATTATGTATAATAATTAAGCCAACTCAAGTTCGATAACACAAATACATGGCTCGATATCGAATCGATTTCGAACTCAAGTTCGAGCCGACTCGAAATTTTTCGAATTCGAATCGAGCCCAATTCGAGTCGGCTCGTTAGCTCGCGAGTTGGCTCGAATCGATTGACACCCCTCCCTCTGATGGTACCCGAAATTGATCCCAATGAAGCCTATTGGGCTAGTGATCCATGTGGAAATAGCTACCGTGATCCCCAAGAAGCTAGCTCAAGCCAAGAGGAACAAGACAAAGGGTTATGTACAAAGAAGAGCATGATTTTCCTCTTATGGTAAATAATAGGAAGATATAAAATTAAAGTAATATCCCCAAGATTGCCATTAGGAAATTTTCATTTCTTTTCTTGTGAGTCATTGTAATAAGCCCCCTAGTATTTAGGGACGAGTCTTGGGCTTGCCCAAATGTTTATTTTCTTGACAATGTAGCCCCTTGGGATTTGTAACTCCACTTTATGAAATAAATGGAATTTTCTTGGGGGAAATGGATTTGAAAGGGACATAAAGAATTTTACACTTGAGAAGAGGCCCAAGTGTTTGACTAGACTTCACAAGCCTTTAGATGAAAGTCGATGAATAGACTCAAAGCTTCAAAATCACTATTTTTATTAATTATCCCTTGATTGTTAGTAAAAAACCGAACTTTGATTTATATTTTGAACTGTATTTTAGCAATGTCTTTTACTGATCTCGATTCAAATCGTGTCTCATCAAGTTGCGATGAGGGAATTATCCAACGAAATTTGAAGGTAGAGACTCTTCGAGAGCTTGCTTCGTTGATTAGACCAGGCCACGAGGGTTGCCTAAGTTCCTCAATGAGAGGCTCAGGTCGTCGTAGTTCGCACCAATTTGATGTCTTCAAAGCTCTTGGACGAGTCGTTGTTGTGTCATGAGACACTTCTTTGGGGAACAAGGGATTTGTCTCGAAAGGTTGATGAGATCTTCTTTTCCTTTCTTATTCTTCTCATCTTCATTTTTCTTGAGCACGCCTAATCTTTTGCTAGGTCGCCCTTTCGGATTTTCGACTTCGCGGGTTCTTTTTTGTGCTCTAACTTTAACTTTTGCCTATATCGCCCTTTTGGGTCTTAACCTAGCAAGCTCTTATCTATTCTCTTTTAGCTCTTTCTTTTGCCTAGGTCGCCCGTTTCAGGTCTTAACCTAGCGAGCTTTTCATGTATGAATAATTACAGTTGTTTCTCCCTTTTGGGGTGGAATAAACACCGCAGCTTTTCTTCATTTGTCTTTTGCGAGCTTGATCTTTATTCTCCATTAGGATGGGAGCCCGTCCTTTGCAACTACCGTAGATGATTCCCTCCCAACTTTTGCACACAATTCTCATCGAGACGATTTGCTTAATATTGAATTAGCGTTGAGGTCCATTTATCTTTAAAAGAAATATTGATTAACAATGATTTTATCATGTTTTAACTCTTGAGTTAATTCATCATTTTGAAAAATTTAACAATCAAGGGAGATATATAAATAGAGTATATTCTCATTAGCTTGAACAAAGCGAAATACATATTGGGTGCTTATCCTGAGGTGACAGGGAAAAATTCCTCATAAGCGGAAGACTTGATAGACTAGGCAGACATATAGCTTATATAACATCGGGTGCAGGGGTGGCTTAGCTATAGCTTCTCAAGGCTGCTTGCGTTCTCTCCGCTTTGCAAACCTCTTCTTCAGAGGGAGTGGCACATCTTTCCATTCCATAGGGTTTCTCGGAGTATCCTCCTCGACAGTGACATCTTCGCGGGTCGGCGACTTTTCAATCACGCATTCTTCAATTAGATCATGTATTTTGGGGAGCAGGGATCGGCATTGTCTTGTGTGATGTCCCTACGACTTGTGATAGTCACACCGGTTGTCTACCACCGTCTCAAAGGTGAGCTCGTATATGAAGCCCCTGCATAATGGTTCCATAATTCCTTTGTTTCTCAGGACACAGTAGACTACATCAACATGAGAGCCCAAGTCGTCGAAGGTTCGATATGGCTTTATTTCATCCATGAAGCATTTCCCCTTGTAACCCTCTATTATATGGTCCACATACAGAATTTTAGCAAGCCTCTTGGCTTCCGCGTACCAATTGACGCTGTCCCCTTTTACTTCCACCGGCCGAGGGTACAAATATTCTTTCAATCACCGATCCTCTTCAAAAGACTTTTCGGGAATGTGAGTTTCCCATAGATCTTCACAAACACTTTTCCCCGAGCGGTACGGCCCCATGGTGCCGTTGAGGGTCCCCAGTTATCGATGATGATTGGGGTACAAGTGGTCGAACCCCTCGCTGCTAGATTATGTTTCTTGAGGGAGAGGGCATTTTATCATGTGGAAGTTATCATCTATGGACTCCTCGAGGGTGATCATTCCCAAGAATTCATCTTCTAGAAGCTGAAAGGTATTATCTTCAACCTCTTCCACCCAATCATTTTGGGCGGGGGAGATTTGTTTCTGTTTGACTTTGTTTGACTTTGGAATCTAATACTAATTTCCTTTCAAATACTTCTATTAGTAAGACGTCATCGAAGATTTCCCATTCGGGGTATCTCTTTCTATCCTTCCCTACCCATGGCTCAGGGAATAGCAGGTACGGGATGTCCTCCCCTTCTTTAACATAGTACCTATTGAGGGTCCTTTGGTATGGATGGACGGGGTAATCATACTTTTTTCCTTATTTGAGGAGCTTGCTCTTCTTTCTTTCTTCACGAGGATGTCTAGCCATGTCGGCGCAGGTGAATGCATACCCTAGCCTAAAAGGATACGTGGGCCTTTCCTCACCAATGGGAAACTCGGAGATTCCTTGATTGGCTTTCTCTAATCCGAACCCCGGGAAGTAGCTCATTTTCTTGAGCATATTTAGAGTGATCACATTTACATATTTAGTCTACTATGCCCCAATGATATCGGTCTCTTTTGTGTACTTGAGATTCAACACTTGAGCTTGGGGTACAACTTCGAAGCCACTTAGGTGCCTTCATGTTGTATCCTTAAGAAGGGGACTTCACTTTCTTTTCCTTTGCTGATGAACTTTTCGGCCATGACGGTGACAATGCAGCTATTATGTGGGAACTTCACCATTGATGCAGTGTAGAAGGGACTCCTTTCACCCCATGGATCCATGGCCTTCCCAAAAGCAAGTTGAAACTGGATGTGATGTCCATTACGTGGAAGTCAACTTTCATTTTCGCGACTCCGAAGGAGAGAGGTAGGCTTACGATGCCCAAGACAGTGCGAGCCGTGTTGTCAAAAGCTCTTATGGTTTGTCCACATGGTGCCAAGTTCATGACGCTGATTCCCAATTCTGTTATGGTAGAAAGAGGGTACACATTGATTGATCAGCTATTGTTTATTAATACCTTGGGAATTCGGGTGCTTCCATAATCCACAACTATATTGAGAGCATCGACATACTCTTCTCCTTCTTTAGGGAGGTCCAGTTCGAAGTAAGTGATCACATTTCTGAAGTGGCTATTGCCGATCATTTGAGTCAAGTTCGATGAAGAGGTTTCAATTGGGATGACGGCTTGTGCTAGAGACTTGGCGAAAGCAACCCTATGCTCCTTGGATACACATAATAAACCCCAAATAGAGATATTTGCATTGCTCTTCTTCATTTGTAGCAAGATCGGATCTTCGGGAGCCTCGTCCCTTTCGGCGGCTTGAACGGGTGCTTCTTTCCTTGGGACCACCTCCCTCTCTTGAGCGGGATGATAAGCTCTTCCCGACCTTGTGAGGTGATTCACATTGTCATCATCGGTGACCTTTCTCCCTAGTAGGGACTCCCATGTGATCATAATACATTCAAAGGGCGGCCTCCCTTTTCCTTCTTCCTTCGTAAGGGTAAGGAAGGATGAGAGAGGAGGTGTCATATTGGTGACAGTAGCAAACATCTTGCCTTCTCCAACCCTTTCTCCTTGGAGCATGTTAACTTGCTTGGTAGACAACAGGTTATTTATCACGTGCGGAGGGTTAGCCCCAAGTTTGAATCCCTTTTCTAGTATTCCCTTTTCGATGACATCTTGCAAATGGTTTCTCAAAATGTAGCATTCATCGGTAGTATGGCCCGAATAATTGTGGTAGTCGCAAAATTTCACATGATCCCAATTTACGGGTAGAGGGAGTGTCTTTGGCTTCCAATCTTCTAACATCTTCATGGTTCCTTTCTCCCTTAGTGGTCTAAAGATGTTAGATTGAGTGTCGTGGAGAACATCATACTTTCTTGGTGGGCAAGGATCTCTCTTGTACCTTTGCCCTCCATTGTTCCCTTCTCCAACCACATTGACATAGGTCGGCAGATTTTGTGCCTTTTGAGAAGCCCATGTGATGTTGCTCACGGAATTGGATGGAGGACTGGTATTGTTACCTTTGACAGCATTTCCACTTGCATTGATGCGGTAGTGATGGGAACTCCCACTTGTAGGGGTGTCATATTTCATTGTCCCCAACCTCAAACATTCTTTGATCCTTAAATCGGCTGCCCTTAACGTGTCAAAAATGGAATAGCCTCCACACACCATCTTATGGAAGTAGAAAGGCTTCAAGTTGTTGAGGAACATATCCATTTCGTCGTCCTTGGTGGGCCGCTCGAGTGTCCGATCAACCTTTTCTTTCCATCTTTTGACAAAGTCAGTTCAAGGATTCCCCCTCTCTCATGCAAAAATTCTCGAGCTCTTTCTTGTCGTTCCCCCTCTTGCTATGGTCGACATACCTCGTTTGGAATAATTCAGATGCCTTCTCCTAATTGATCGGGATAGAGGTTTCCAATGTCATAATCCACTCTTGGGCGGATTCTTCCAAGGTGAGTGGGAAGTTGGTTGCCATCATTTGCGGTGTAGCTAGCACCTCACATTTTAATGGCTAAGGTGTATGACATCAGGTAAGATGTAGGGAAACAGGTACCATTGAACCTCTTTAATTTCGGCATCTTAAATTTTTGAGGGAGCATTACCATGTCTTGGAAATTCAAAGCTTGGAGGTTCATGCCATCTTTGTTCATGATATTCAGAAACATGACGCGCAACTCTTTGACTTCTTTCTTGGCTGGGGTTATCATGACTTGAGGAGCTATATTTGGGACGGCTTGTGGAGGTATCATGTTTGGATTTGCAACCCAACCGTTGGTGATCAGGACGTCGAGATTTGCATTTGAAAGGATGTCCCTCGTTTGTAACGAGGGGTGGAGTCGTGTGGTTTGTTGTGGGATGACCATTGGCATCTAACTCCAAGTGGGCGTTGCTTCTTCCTTCATTAGTATTCCCATACTGGAGAATAGGAGAGTACACATTTGATGCATTGGGATTAACAAGAACATCAGGATTACCATTCATTCCGTTCATCTCATTTACACCAAAATAAGAGTAAGCTCCGTTGTTGGTGGCATTACTCTACAAGTTGTTTCTTTCACTTGAAAAATTATTACAATTGGGAGTACCTCCATAAGTGTTTCCCCGTGTGCCCATTACATTGCTAGCAAATCCCCCATTATTGATAGGAGAGGTCGTCAAATCTACGAGTTGTGATCGGTTGTTGACGTTTCTTCTTCCATATGGATTGGAGCCACGCATTGTTGTAGACAAATACCCTTGTGGCGAAGCTCGACCTTGGGTCAGCGAGCTTGGGCGCTTGACCAATCTATCGCTATCCTTGTTGCGAGACCACTCCAGTTCGGGTTCAACTGCACTAGATAAGGTTGAGTGGATTTTTCCTTCTATACACCTTTTCATTAAGGGAGCAAATAATGCATACACCACAAAAACCTAAGTAGGCCGAAGGGGTGAAGTCCGGTTTGGGTTAATGGATAAACTTGGGTTACTGGATTCCTTCTTCAAAGCATACACCTTTTGTACTTCACATGTACATCGACTCCCCAAAGGTCGGACAAGCCTTAGGCAAAAGTTTTATGCTCTTTCGGGGATCCACTATCCTATCATTCTAGGGTCGTGCCTAAAAGATTGTCGATCAAGCTAATTTTTCAATATGGTTCATGACCATTGTATTGACTCTTTTGTGGTCATTTGACTCTTTTGTGAACCATGACTCTTTTTCCTTGGGCTTATGATCACTTTCCTTTGTATGAGTAATGACTTTTTTTTGGGTGATGAGTGATCATTTTGACTCTTTTAGCCCTGACTCTTTTTCCTTGATCCATTTGAATTTATTAGCAATCTCTAAGGCGATGAAAATCGGTCGGTCACAATGTGTGTTCTAAGACTATGTGCTTGTTCAACTCGAGTTTTCAAGGTACAATTCTCTTGTCAATGTTATTGACAGGGTGAAGAGTGATAGTCTCGTTGATCGGGCGATGACTTTATTAATTGTCGATCCCTTTCAAAAAGTCATGCGAATTTGTGATTGTAGACTCAATTGTACTTTGTGAGTATGTGCATCTATGGGGAGATAGAGAAAAAATGAAATTTTTTAAAAGAAATCAATGTTTTTAAGAAAACATTTTAAAAATATTTTCGCAACAATGATCATGTTTATTCAAAAAGAAGGGGTGACCTTTAAAGAGGTAAGATAAAGAAATGAATGAAAATCTTTTGTTTTGTTTTTCTTTTTCATCAAACAAGTAATTAAGCAAGTAATGGTTAATTTTATCTTGCTTAGCATGCATGGGTGATGAAAGCATGAAGAGGCAAAAATGATGTAAGATGGAAGAAAATGAGGCCTAGACCTCGGTACCTCACTTAGCAATGCACAAGCACAAGCACAAGCACAAGCACAAGCATATTTCCTTGGATCATCTCTTTGAACCATGTTGATATGAACATAGGGTTTTACTATCCAAGAATGGGACCAAATGGGCTTACCAGCCCGAAATGGATCAACAAAGCAATGTAAACAAATCACGTATATGGACTTTAAGCCCCAAGTTATATATGGCAAAATATACATGTTGATCAAGTGGCCCAAATAAGCAACATACGTTCACAAGCAAAAACCAACCAACATGAATAACATCAAGAGATATAAGCATGCAAGAACATTAAATATAAAGTTAAGCGAAAGTAGTCTAGGATAGATTTCTCGACCAATAAATCAGGACATGTACTTGTGATGTAGGTAAATATTGGCATAATTGACCACTAAGGAAAATCGGAACTCTAGGATCCTTCGTCACTTGAATTCTATTCCTAAGTAATTCGGTTCGTTTACACATTTTAATAGTTAATAATAATTCAATTTACCTTTACATCGGTCTAAATAAAATAAGTATCGTTTTAATAAAAGAAATCATCAGAATTAAACCTATTTCCTATGAGTTCGACACCCTAATTTTTCATATACTACAAAAAGCGATATCGTGAGGCTGCAGTAAAAATACACGCATATTCCATCCGTGTCAATGGTCCATAAAATGAGTCAGATAAGTAATGCATCAGTTTTTCCGAGGAATCACCATTTACTTTCAATAGCTAACCCCATCCGTATAACTAAGAACCCAGTGTACTTTATGACTTTAAGGTATTACTTGAGCGCCTCTTTAAATAAGATAAAATAACCAACAGAGTAATAGTGGCGGATATTTTTAGCCGAGTCTTTGGCAATCAATTTTCTTTGCTATGATCCTCAAAAAGAGAGCACATTCAGCACACACAAAAAATTACTTGTGGTGCTGCCAGAAAAGAAATGAGTGCAATTTCTCGGGAGCAGGAGATAAAAGGGCAAGTATGGGCTCTAAGAATAAGCATTGTATGAGCTATACACTTGAAGCTAAATGCAATGACACATGTTAGATTAGCATATGACACTAAGAGCTGTCATCCAATGAAAATATTGATGCTTGTCCCTTCTTTTGCTCCCATATCTGTGCTCGGAAATGCTAGAGTTCAATTCAGCAAGCTTTTTCAATGCGATTACACGGCATCAGAATTAACTCAAACTCACTTGAATGTGATTATTCTTAGCTTTTTATGTCTGTGCTGAAGCAAAGGATCTATATAGGTTGAAACATTATATGCCTTGCTTACGAAAAATTGAATGGCTTCTAAGACATCCAGAACCACAAGTTTCCATAACCAACTGACATTACTTCCCATTATTAGTTAACTCCAAGTTATGAAGTTCTTTATTTTACCGTAGCTTTTGCCATTTCAACAAGGCAGCCCACTCTAATTATTTTTCAATTCACATTACTTCATTTGCCCCTTCAGATGTTCTCAGTCTCTTACTTGCTTCTGAGTCCCATCATTTAGTTGCACATGTCTATTTTTGAATTCAACAACTAGATTAAACTATGTGGAAGTCACCACAACAACAACAACAACAAATTAATCACATTTAATAAATGTGCAAAATCACAAAATATCTTGGTATGAAGGCAACTAGAGAGCTTCAGAATGTACACATCAAACATGGATATTCACAGTCTCTATGCAAGAAGGTAGTAATTACAGAAATTCGGAATTTGAAGACCTACCGTTCAGATGGCTTACAGATCCTTGGTAAATGCCATGCCTGAAACTTCCGGACCAACAGGTGACCTGCTTGAATATGTACCAATTTTGGCCATTTCATCACCAGCGAAGCTTTCTTTGAAACTAGGATTCTCCATAACCCAATTTCTTTGAATAACCATCGATTAGAAGTAAACTATTTGGGAAGTAAAGAGTTCGACTTGTGGTGTCTATTCTGCATACATGCATCCTATTCATTGTTGCAGTTTCCACGTCTCCAATGCAGCAATTTTTTTCCTATATATAGGATCACTACTTCATTGATTTGAAGCAAAATAAACATTCAATTTTGTTCTCCCTCAAACACCATTTCTTCAAAGAAAGGAAAAACCGCCAACACTAAATCTGACGAAGAAGAGATGGAAGATCTTCCTGATGGGGAATTCCAAGAGCGGGCTGCGGTTCACAAGGCTCATCTACACCAAAATGCTTCACAATGGTGGCAGAAAAGAACCATTCCTATGCTCGTACGCTTCATGTCGCACATGACAAAAATAAGTGTGGCGAAACTATGTTGCCATTCGACAACATGCCATCGGGGTTGCAAAATCCCACAATTACAACCTTCTTCATATGGTACTACACCAAGGCTTGGCCAATTAATTGGTTAAGGATTTAAGCTCTTGGGAGCCCCAAAGAAGCGCAAGGGGGGTCCGAAGCGCGGGAGCAATGGCGCGGCAGTACGTATGAGTGGGAGTCCGGCGAATTGATTTCCTTGTTTAATTAATATATTTTCTTGTGCATGTTATTTTTAACTCCTTGTTCCTCTTTTGTGCTGCTTTGATGTTTCTGTTTTTTGTTCCTCCTGAATTTTGTACTTTTATTTTATTAATGAATGTGGTTGTCTTAAGTTTTTTCATTGTACCAATAATTTTGTTGTGTTTTAAACTTCAGTCAAACTCACACAAACCTTCCTTACATCAATACTGACACACAAAACTTTGTTGCCAGTAATTGTGCCAACAACACTACTTCATTTCCTATCCGAAAATACAGAACCAGAATTACATCAATATTAAAATTCATACTACCTAACACGATTCATACTACCTGACAGAAACCTAACTTAATACAAAATCTGCATGAAACAGAGCAAACAATTTCCTAATCCACTTAATTACAACCTCCTATGAATGAAAGTAGGAATAAGAAAGTTACGAGACAAGAATGCCTAAACACAACTGTATCCACTTGATTTTGCCCTTTTGATTTTCAATTTCACTTTCTTTTTTGTTCATCCTTCCAATTAGTCCAAATATCAGATGTTGCAGATCTTGCACACAAAGGTGGATCGAACCTTACACAATATCCACAACCATCATTCATTAAAGTTTTTAACTAGTTTACTTGTTTTCTAGATTAAAAAACATAACAGAGCAATGAATCCAATTTTATTATGCAAGGTGACTTTGTAGTTAACAAATATATATATATATATATATAGGAAACTGATCAAATACAAACCATAAATACCGTACAAACGTGTAAACTGTTGTATCTTAGTACTTTTTTGTTGTATCTTCGTTAATTTTGTTATATCTTAATTTTTTTTTTGTATCTTAATAAGACCCCATTGTATGTTATTACGTTTTTGTTGTATC
>JAOTQG010040631.1:0-14983 GCA_025631175.1 Iris virginica
CCCCCGAACTAAAGCGACGGAGACAACGTACGAGGGAGGTGGGTAATCTCCAATACGAGAATATATGCGAGACAACGTTGGTACTGATGCATCCGAACAATTACTGACCAAGTATGAAGAAAACAAAGAAAGGTAGTGGAAAAGCAAGCAAGGAATTAAGCAGACCTGATACGCAGAAGTTCCAGCACCAAAAACGAACTGGGTAGGAGGTGGGAAGTCAGCTCTGGTGTAACCGTTGACGATGTGGACCCCACTTTTACCGTTGGTGGTAATTAGCACAAGTAAAAGAAGAAGAAGATGATGAACTGACTCAAGTAGAGAAAGCATTCTTATGACAGTACTGGATCTCATAGCAATTGTGCACTATCTTGGTTTCACCAAACTCTGGCTTTTTTATATTTATCACCTTTTTAGAGGGAAATCCGTCCATTTCGGAATAGATGATTTGTTTAGACATGTATTTATTATATGTCGATAAGATGGTATACGGAGCACTTAGGTGTTTCTTGTTAGGAGCACGTGGTTCATTTTATTACGTTGTTTATTTATTTTTTTAAATTAAATGTTCATTTTTATCATTGTTATTAAAAATCAACAATAACAGTAAGAACAATAAAATAAATATTTAATTATAAAAAATGAATAAACAACGTATTAAAATGAATATTGTGTCTCGAATACTCCTTGCTAGAAGCACCTAGGTGCTCCATATAATTTGCCATATGTCGACACTCACCCCTATTAAATAACATCTCTTTATTAATAATAAAAAAATGTAATTAATAATTATTTATAATTGAGAGAATAGAAGGACAAATTAGGAAAATATAGTTTTAAAAAAATTAAAAATCCTAAAAAGTGAGCTATTATGGGACAATTTTTAATTTTTAAAAGATCATCTATTTCGGGACGAATGGAATATCTTTTTAAAACAAAATCAAACTAATTAATTATTAATGCTTAATTTTGACACTCAAGCAATTTGTGACACTTGGGACAGAGGGGGTGTATTTTAAATTTTAAATTTTAAATTATTTGAATATTTAAAAGTAAATAATAAACAATTATTTTTACAGAAAAAATTGGAATGTTAATTAAATATCTCATCAAAAATTAAATAAAAATAATCAAAAGAAAAAATTGGGATTTTAAGGCAGTAGTGTTATAATTGAAACATCCTTGTGCACAGGGAAGGAAACAAGGCAAGCCGGCAACAGAGGCCTGCCTGCTCCACCGGAAGGTCATTTTAGTCATTACCCTCACACTGACCCACAATAGAACAAAACATAAAAACAAAATAAAACCAGGAGTGGGACATAGGAAGGAGTTGTGACGGAAGATTGTAGCAAAAGTTAAGGGTCGACCGACCCCCTCCTTGGATTTGACCATTTGAAGTTTTGAACTATAGTGACTATTGACGGTGAATATGTTGTACTTAGGGTTTGCTAGGTCGGCAATCATTTTGGTGACCCTTTGAATCATCTGCGTGTGTATGTGAAACGGTTTGTCTATTAGCAGTATAACTTTTTTTTGGTAAGGAGGAAAGAGAAAAAATAGCTAAACTATATGAACACTAGGTTTATCTTCCACTTCTTCTTGGCCCTTTAGGTCTGCTTCCGGCAACAGCAGCAGGTCTGCATTGGGGTTCTCCATCCGCACCAGGGGAGCACTTTGCTTAGCTCCCAATTTTGCAAGATAATCTGCACACTAATTGTTCCCTTCCTAAGGTGTGTTGGATTGAACACCCCGAGAAATCTAGGAGCTTCTTGATATCTACCCGGAGAGCATTTAGAGGATGGGAGCCATCATCTTGATGGTCCGTTAGGTTCTTGGCCTCTAGCGAGTCAGTCTCTACGGCGATGTTGTTAAATCTCTTGCTAAGTAACAGCTCCAGACCTACCAGCACAGCATGGAGCTCAGCTTCTAGTGGGGAGCAAGTCTTCAACCTTCCATAGTATCCCAGCATCCAGTCTCCACTAGTGTTCCTCATCACTCCTCCGTAACCACATTGCAGGGTATTATGGTTGCAACTTCCATCTGTATTGAGTTTGAGATTACCTGCAGTACGAATTAACCAATGAGTTTGCAATTTATCTCTAGGGATTTTAGAGGGGGGAGAGCTAAAGGAATCAAATGAATTTTGCACTTCCCTTGCTAACCACCAGATCTTTGCACAAGTGACTGATTCTTCACAATGAATCCCTTCAATGGCTATTCTATTTCTATCCAGCCAGGTATGCCAAATTATAGAGCTGAATATGTATAGCCATTTTAGATCTCCCATCCTGGTGTTGCCATTAGAGAACAAATTGAGTTTCAGCCAATAAAGTAAGCTGAGGTTCCCATTCATATTCCAGTTAGTACCCAGGAGCTTGGTCCAAAGCTTGGTAACAGATGGACATCTTCTCAAAAGATGATCACTATTCTCAGGAAATAGGAGACATCTAGAGCATAAGCTAGAGCTACCAATTCCCCTAGAGAATCTTAGGGAATTAGTCAACAAGCCATTATGTATGATTTTCTAGAAGAAGATCAGGTGCTTCATAGGTAATTTCAGCTTACAGAGCCTTTCCCAAGGGAAGTTAGGAATTTGCAGATTATCATTCTCTTTCTGACATTCGTAAGCACTTTTGACAGAGAATTTCCTACTTTTGTTGAGTCCCCATGAGGGACTGTCTTTTAAATTGCACAGTTGAGATATATGGATACTAGTGATGCTCTCCTTTTGCCTATCATCAAGAAAGGCATTAACAGGAGACAAATTCCAAGTCCTGTTAAGAATGATGTTAGCAACAGAATAATCATGGACACTGTAAAGAGAAGCATGAGTAGGACTTCCAGCCTGGTTAAGATCAGAAGTACAGGGCAAGCCCGGGGGGTCTTTTGTATTAGCAGTATAACTAAAGTCGATATATCAAGCGTTTAGGCACTTTTTATTAGAATTGTTCATTTTTTCAAAAAATATACATTAAAATTATAAATTATGTACATAACATGAGTTTGTGTTCATGTAAATACGGTAAAAATTTAAAAATATTATATATATAACATTATATAGTAATATTATTTATAATAATCATAAACATTTACTATCCATGATTCTTTTTTTTTTTTGCCCTAAGGGAGCATGGAAAAGAATCGAATCTGAGACCTTACATATTGTAAAGTCCAGCTCTATCACTGAGCCACCCCTTAAGTTCCCTATTCACGATTCATTTAACTTATTAATAACCTAACTCCTTTGGACCCATTTTGACATGCATATGACCATGAACCACCCTAGGGTTAGTTACCAAACACAGGAAACAATCTCCCTATGTAAACTTTGAAATGTATAATCTATAACCCTTTTCAAGAAAAGAACAAAAACTAATGGATAATTTATAATATAAATTAGAGATAAATATATTATTTATCAATTAGATATTAAAAATAATAATAGATCGGACGATCGAAATGAAAATACGCTATTCGCATCTTCTCTCTTACCCATAACACCACACCATCACACAATCACACTCACTAATCATAAATTTCTCTCATCCACAACGCACAATTTCAAATATTTTTTCACACGCATTTTTTATTAAAATTAAAAATTAAAAAATTATTAATTTTATATTTTAGTAATATTTTTTAAAATAAATTAAATGAATATATTATTAAAATTATTTAATTAATTTATTATTTTTACATTTCATGCTCTCTAATAAAATACTTTTTATTTTTTTATAATAATATATTATTTTAAAGTATTTAATTAATTATTTTCTTTTAACTTCCTACTCTCGGACACGGTCATTTTCAAGTCTATAAGTATAAGTTAAGATTTTTTGACTTGATCTAATGAATAGTAACAAATTCCTTTTAACCTCAATCATTCAAATCTTTTAATTCATATGTTGTGGGTGAAAGAGAAAGTATTAAGAGTGTGTGCTGTTGTATGTGGGTGAGAAGAAAGTGTGAATAGTGTATGTGGGGTTATGTGTTTTGGATAAGTGAGAGAAAAAGTACGCATAGTGTATATATTTAAAATTATAAAATGCTTGTGCCCGATGATACGGAGCCTGTAAAAATAAATAATTAAATAGTTTTAAAATGATATACTATTTGTAAAAAAAAATTAAAATATTTTTATTCGACACTACGAAGTGCAAAAATAATTAAAAAGTAATAACTTAATTAAATAATTTTAAATACTATTATATTTATATCAAAAAAAAAGTTACTAATATACTAGCTTTAGTGAAAAGTGTGTGTGATTGTGTGTTATGGGTGAGGGAATATTTGAAGAGTGTGATTTTATGTGTGAATGAGAGAAAATGTGTAAACAATGCGTGTGTTATTGTATGTTGTAAGTGTGTGAGAAGCGATGAAAATGTGATAAATAAATCAATTGTGAGATTTATTTAATCCAAAGGCTTAAAATTGACACATAGCTAAGTGTCAAATCAACACCCCCTTGTTTTATACTATACATAGTTTTAGTTAATTAATTTTATATCATTTAAACTACTACTAAATTAATAATTTTTAATTTATTGTCTTTTAAATAATAGTAATATTTTCATAATATTATTTAAAAATATTTTTTATTTTTTAATTCCGTGCATTCTGTGCCCTCGAACACGATTTATTTCTAGTCTCTAATATAAGTTAAGATTTGTGATCCAATGAATAGTATTTTTTTTCATTTGATGTGGCCCAATGAACAATAATAAATTTCTTTTAGTTTCAAGCATTTTAATTGTTTTTTAATCTAATGTTGAAGAAGTGTTTGTTGGATTTTGTACTGTAGGTGAAAGAAAATGTGTAAACAATATGTGTGGTATTGTGTGTGTAATGAGAAAAAATGTGTGAAAAGTACGAGTGAAACTGTGTGTTGTGAGTGGAAGAGATTGTGAAGTATATGTATGAGATTGTGTATTTTAATAGTTTTAATTAATTAATTTTATATTATTTAAACTACTAAAATTAATAAATTTTAATTTATTATGTTTTAAAATAATTATAATATTTTTGTAATATCATTTAAAATTAATTTATAATTAAAATTTGTTTTTTAAACTCCATTAAAAAAAATATAACTACGTATCGTGGCACATGGGCTATTTCTAGTCCGTAATACAAATAAAGGTGATTTTCACACTTTAACGTTTTGACTATATGAATAGTAAAATCAATCATTTAATCTATACTTTTCAAAATTTTCAATCATTTTAATCTCTATCATTGTTTAATTTTCCTCTTTTTTTAAATTATCATTCTTTCTATTTTTCAATTTAATTTTCTTGTGTACAATTTAAAACCTCATTATATTTATACTTTTATAATATTTTCTTGTGTACAATTTTAGGTTAATTTTTTCGTTCCCTCAAATACAGATACATATATAATATGAAATGCTAGGTGGTGATCGGATTTGAAACCCAGGTTCCGTAATTTTCCATACATTCATGCTTCATAAGAGTTGAATGAGCTCAACAGTCAAAGGTTGCTGCTGTAAATAAGTACGTTGTTTTGTTCTTTTGCGAAAGGTTAATGTTGTTTTGTAAAAATCTGTTGTTTTTCCAAAGATTGCTAAAACAGCATACTTATCTAGCAACGCAACATTCTCTACCACCAACATCCTTTGAATGCTGGCCGTCCATTTCACATGACGTTCATCCAACGTCTACGGAGTACGAAAATATGAAAAGTCTGAATTTCAATTTGAGGTGTGATCCGCGGGATGCATGCCAACCGTTACTCGTGCAAATCTCACTTGGCTAGCCTAGCCTAGCCTATGTCATGAGATGGATTCTTTTAAGCATTTCACCAACATAAAATTCAACACATGACCGTACAAGTATGAACAAGATGACCCCAACCCTCCTCTAAGAAGAAGTGCTCAAATTAACAATCTTAACAAGCAAACGATTCGATTCATCTCACTTTTGAAAAGGATAAAATATTGATATTAATAAAAAAATTCCCTAAAAATAAATCAGTCACAAAATGATTATAAACAGATTAATCTTAAGTTCTTGGGGTACATGAAGTCAACTCGGGCCAAGCTTGACCTTTGGGATAGGCCCAGCCAGAACCAACTCCGTTCAAACTTCAAACTACAAAGACGCTTTTGGGCCTTGGGTTTTGAACTTTAGTGGACTAGCATTTTTTCTTTCAGTTGCGTTTAATGGACTTTTGTTTTAATGGGTGTTTATAGTTGGACTATTCTCATTTTAGGCTCTAATTTTTACGTGAGCTTGCAAAACGAGTCTCGAATTGCAGAAATTGCATAATATATTCTCTATTTTTATTGTAAATATAGTCTTTTTGACAGAAACTGTTAAGTTCTAACAATAGTAGTAAAGTTAAAGGTCTAATATGCAATAACTTTCGTTAGGATTTAATATATTATGTCAAAAATGCTCCTTTAAAGGCAAAAATAAAATATTAGAGCCTAAATATGCTATTTTTGGAACCAAAAGATTCATTTTGTGAGTTCACGAAAAGATTAACATCTAAAATGAGATTAAAAAATGTGCATTAAAAAAGATCTGTTGATATACTTCAATGGGTGCATAATTTTTTAGCAATAGAGTTTAGGGATGAATTTCTTATCATTATTATCATTAAAAAAGATCTGTTGATATACTTTAATTGGTGCATAATTTTTTTAGCAATAGAGTTTACAGATGAATTTCTTATCATTATTATTATTATTATTATTATTATTATTATTATTATTATTATTATTAAAATTCCTCTATCACTCTCCTTCACATTAAAAGAGTCGAGCTTACAAGTCATTTTGGATCATACGTTAGGTTGGTAGGTCAGGATTTTAGCATTGGGGGGTGTAGGCTAAAAAAATCAGCCCACTACAACACATCTTCCTTAAATTTGGGCCATCTATTGCTAGCACGTTGCCAAATATTTTTACTTGCGTATATTTTCAAGTCCATGGATTTATTTTTGTTCGACACAGAGTGAGTAGTATTTGTTAAGCTTTTGGTTGGGTTGGACGAGACGATATATAATAATTTTATAAGCACAAAGAAATGTATGTAAAAAGTGTACAAAAGTTTTATTAATTTAACGTAATTTGACCGAAAAATTTGTGGACCCTATCACTAAATAAATTGCACGAGTAAAAATATTTCACATAATCTTTTGTACAATTTTTCTTACAATTATTTTGTGGCTGTAGCATTGCTCGACGATATAATAAAGCTACTCAGAAGTGCCAAATTGATATGTTTGTCTCCTTTGATATATTGCTAAACATAGTTGAACTTATATTTATCTTCTTTTATACAAAAGTGTGAATAATGGTATAGAGTGTGCATCAAAATATAGATCCTTTTACAAGAAATAAAAAAAAAGCAAAAGAGAAAAAAGCATTACAAAATTGCAAAATTTGTGGCTTTTTCAAACGATTTGGTGCCTTTTGTGTAGTGGGAGACCACCACCACCCATCAAAAGTTTTGGAATTCTCAAGGCTAGAAAGTAGATCTAAGAATAATTTTATTTGCCTTAAGGTTAAATTATAAAGGAAAAGCAATCTCAAACGTATTGTGAATCACTCTGCGTTTCGTTTTAATTGTCCTGAAAGCGACATAAAATTTTTACAACATATCACTATCGAGGATAATTAAATCGAAACGAAAGGATTAATACAATTGAAAAATGAAGTGACATGACCATTTTCTCTGGCCAGGGCAAAATTAACTTGAATCATTAAATTAAAAAACAAATAACATTGCAATATAAATCTCTGCTAGTTGGTCTGTTATATATGTATACTATGTGCTAGTTGATCTATTATGTATATATGTATATACTATGTGGTCGTGTTTAAGGACACGGAGACAAAAATTAAATATTTATATTTAAAAAATAAAAATGAAAATGAAAAAAATATGTTATATGTAAATAAAATTAAAAATTAAGAAAGAGAGAAAGAGTGTAAAGGAAGAGAGTTGGAATTGAGAGAGTAAAGTAGCTAGGGACTAGAAGGGGGGGGGGGGTTGAGAATTACTGTTCATAAGAACAGAAAATTCTTCCCCTCCGTATAAAATAGATGGGCAAAGGATCAGTGGGTACTTGATATATCGAGTGTCTAAGCATTTGATATAATTTTCAAGTGGGAGGATTTTTTTTTTTTTTTTTTTTTGTTGTTGCTCACTGGTATTAAGGACTATGTCCTTACTAATCCAGTCCGACCCGGGTCGCGCACCTAGCATTGGCGGGTGAGTCTCCCAACGGAAATTTTCTGCATACGATGAGACTCGAACTCGAGAGCGAATCCAAACCGCTTACCGTTCAAGTGGGAGGTGGTGACACGTAATCACCAATCCTAAAAACCACTCTTTAGTCTAAAAATGCGTAACCACTAACCACCACCACGGTCATTCGGGGCTGGGACACTACGAGAGTACAAGGTGCATGAGAAAGAGGTTGAGCAACTTTTTGTTAGCAGAAATTCTTGTTTCAAAATGTTTTTCATGTACGATGCTAGAGAAAGTTGTCAATTGTATTATCGATTGACAGTCCCTATTAACATCCTTAATAACATCCCAGTCCTTTTAGCTAGCTCATTATGTGTTATTTCATGCACCAAATATTTTACATATTGCACTTGATAGGATTTCGTATCTCCAATTTTATAGAGTTTCTAAATTTTTTGAGGAGGAGGGGGTCACTATTCTTTATTATTGAAATGCCCAAGAAAATAATTTTGGACTCCTTATATATAGGGCGTGTTCTTTAAGCATGTTTTTCTCATTACGTTTGAAAAAACGGTCAAAAACGATGTTTACTATGTTAGTTTTAAAAATACCGTTTTCTCTCTCATACATACTCTTCTTACATACCATTATATCCACATTTATATCATATCAAACATTATATCAAATTACAACTATCACTCTCTTTCTTTCGCTGTCCATCACTAAGATACAACAGATTCGTAAATATACAACAAAATAACTAAGATACGATAAATTAATAAAGATACACAAAAAAATGTAATATGATATAACAGGGTCTTACTAAAATACAACAAAAAAAATTAAGATATAAAATAGCAAATGAAGTTACAACAAAAATGTATTAAAAAATGACAAGTTTACACGTTTACGATGTTTGTGCTTTGTACCAGATCACTTTCCTATAGGTTAAAGTATAGGAACAACTTCATAAATAGTCCATGTATTTAATTTGCCCAATTCTATGGATAGTTCCTGAACTTAAAAAAATATTATGAATGGTCGAAGTTTGCAAAATTGGCTCATAAATAGTCTCTATCGTCAATTGAACGTGAGTTTGTCCATTAACTAGCATGTGCATGTCACGTGACCTCCATTTAGAAGGGTATTATTGGTAACATAGTATTATCTCTTATTCTAAAAAGAAAATTAAATAATTAACCACACTCTTAATCTGAGATCTATTATTGTCCATTTATCTTTTTCTTAGAAAAACAAAGTTCAATTCGAAGGCTAAAGCAAATCAAAATTTAGGGTTCGAGAAGGAGCCTTCGATATATTACAGGGTTTCGAAAATCGCTGGGAAATCGAAGGTGAATACTTCGATCAAAATCGCAGGTAAAGACTCGCAGATTCGATACTTGGGTTTTCATATTGACGGTGGGATTTAAGTTGAAAAAGTTAGGGTTTGAGAAATGGAGGTCACGTAATATGCACATGCTAGTTAACGAAAAAATTAATGTCTTATTTATGGCAGAGACTATTTATGAGTTAATCTTACAACTTTAACCATTCATAATATTTTTCTAAGTTCAGGGACTATCCATGGAATTGGACAAAGTATAAGGATCATTTATGAAATTGTCCCTAAATTATATGAATGCTAACACTCTGGTATATGAAAGTACATGGATTATTCATAAGATCTGAGTTTGCTCTTGGATCTGTTACGAGCCGGAGCAGAGAGCTACCATTGGGTTTAATTGCGGGTGGTGGTGATTGGTAGGAGGATGTTAGCCGGCAGAGGGAGTTGACAAGATAGTGAGGGTGTGTTTTGGTGATTGGAGGTCAAGGATGGTTCAGCTCTGGAGTTTTGGGCAGCTATATATGGAGTTGACGAGATGGTGAGGGTGAAGATGGATAGTGGTTGAGGATGGTGAGTTGTGGCAGATACTATGAGAATTGGTGGTGGGTAAGGTGCCGGAGTTAACCCAAGGATGGTCGGTCATGGAGTTAATGGGTTCTAGCTGGAGAAGAAGGCTTTTCCCCAAGGTTTTTTTTGGTCATTTCAGCATCCCCATTACGAGATAACGGGGACCCTCGTAACGTAAAACCACAGGTAGGTTATGCCTCATCAAAAAAAGCACATGGAGGTCTTTCTTAAATTACGAAAATCACAAATGGGTTTTCCCTAGTTAACCCTCTAAAATTTAAATATGAGGTTGCTGAGCATCTACTAGTCGGCCGGAGGGGGATGAAGGGAATAGTAGCTCGCAAGCACGACCCCTTGATCCTCAACTGTAGTACGAGGTACAAAGTGCGACCCGAAAGGCACGGTCTGATCGGGTCTATGAATTTAGAGATAGCGGCACGCAGGTGTTGGGGTTAGCGTCTCAGAGACAACCAAGTGCTGTGGTTCCAGCTGGAGGTTCTCAGACTATCTCGCCGCAGGCACTTGAGGATGTAGAGGTGCGGATCAAGGAAACCATGCAGCGAGAGCTAGTCGAGCAACGTGCTGACTTTGAACGGTAACACGATGAGTTTCGCAAACTGCAAGCTAAGTGAGAGCAGCGTCAGGTTGAGAGAGACACTCAGGTCGCACAGCAAGCCGCAACTGCAACTTAAGGCACTATCACACATCATGTGCAGGCTGCTATAGGCGAGAGATCAGCAGGGGCGGACGCATACCACATTTGGGATGTCGTCGCCATATTACATCTCCACCCACCAGTTTCTAACAACGTCCGGTGGACCGTCTTCTGCACGTGATCTTGAGGGCAGCTCGAACTTGGCGCGCAATCTCGCACATAATTTTACCGAAGCGTTATTTGAGTATACTCGGCCTCCTCCTCTCCCTCAATTGTTATTTTGTATTTATTTAGACATTTTTGTATTATGTAAATTAATAAATAAATAATTTCTTAAATTTTAATAAGTCAGTTTAGCGACTCGCTAAGATTTTTATGTTTTATTTATTTTATTAAATATAGAGACGGACTCCGTCGCTAAAAATAAATATTTTAAAATTATTATTTTTATAAATAATTAAAATATAGCGATAGAATTTCATCGCTAAATTTTTAGATATTTTGCATCGTACTTTTTCTGTCGCCGTTTTAAAAAAATTAACGACAAAATTGGTATTTCCTGCTAATTTCCACCGCTAAGCACTATTTTTCTGATAGTAAAAATACGAAATGGGACACTAAATGAAACAAAAAATTCGAACTCGAATAAATTTACATCTCTAATTTGCATGTAATAACAAGCTGTTCAAATCGTTTTGTGGGGTATATAATTTCATAAATAATTCTTAACATAATAATTTTACATAATTATTCCTACCACCTAAAAATTGAAGATGCCATTGTTTAGCAATCGTCGAGCCTCGTACAATGATGTGAAGTGCCCTTACATATTGCAAATTTTATAATTTGAATGAAAGTGAAATAAATAAATAAAATGAAAACAACATGTGTGCTATTATTAATTATACAATAATTATGTGTACGGAGAGCACTAAAAATGACAAGAGAAATGCATAAACATTATTAAAAAGTGTGTACGCTGTTCTTTAGGGTTGACCAAATAATTTCTCTATTTTTAAAATTTTTGTTTTCAATTATTTAATTACCTCTGGGGGTGGGTTTTCAATTTTTATTGCAATAATAATATTCCTGTTCTGTCCTTGCAATGCAAGTGTCGGTGTGATTCATTTCAGTCTTCTAGAACAGTACATAATCAAACCCGTTTGGTTGAGAGAACCATTGGCATGTGAAAAAGAGAGTGGGCCATGTCCTCCGAAAATTATACGGAGTGTTAGAAGTGTCATAATGCACATAACAGTTATAAATTATGCATATATAATTTTTATGTACATTACTAATTATGTTATGTACATATTTTATAACGGTTATGTGCATTAAGGCACTCCATAAACAAAGAGTATCAAGGCACTCCATATAATGACTGCATATCCTCTTCTTGCATATTGTAATCTCGTATCTCTCTTGTTATTATGTGTACCTTAACCTCATCAAAGGTGATATTTGAAAGTCATTAGTAGCTTAAGAAGGTTTTAAGAATTTTTCCTTTTTTAATCTCTATAATTATATTATTAACTTTTTTTCGTCTCAAATTAAGTGTTATGGATTGAGTCATTCAAATTATAATCTTTAGAAACTACACTAAAATATTACGGGTATGTTTGAACGTGGATTTTTTTATCATTTTGTTTTTTAAAAAAAAGGTTAAAAAATTTATTCACTAAATAAGTTTCAAAAATATATTTTTCTATCTTCGACTTACTCTTTTTAAATATCTCTATACACACATTTATATTATATTAGATATCACGTTAAATCACAATTACAACTTTCTCTCTCCATCACTATTATATAATTTTTAAAATTTTGAAGGGCAAAATTGTAAAACTCTTATAAAACTAAAAATCACACAAAACATAGACAAAAATAAAAAAATTTCCAAAAATCATTCATCCAAAGCCAATATATGATATATATATATATTTTTGTATTGTATTTGATGATTTTTTGAAATTATCGATAAAATTTAGTCAAATATTCGTTCAAAAATAAATTTAATTAATTTAAAATGATACTTATTTTAGGAGGAAAAGTTTTTTTTTTGTTATATATGGAAATTAAACTCCCCTATGAATTACGGGTTTCGAAAAGTGCCCCCACGTTTTTTTTTTTGGTAATTTAACCTTCCTTTATTTTCTACGTTGCTTGTCATCCGATCGCATTCATAAACTTAGGACCAAAATGAAAACCAATGTGTGAAGTTTTATGGAAAAAGACTAAAATACCCTTACTCTATAATATTCTATTAAAATGAAATTAAAAATAAGAATGATATAAAAGAAAAGGAGTTTGCGCACCCCTTCCTCGTCCTTTCGCCAAATTTTTCGGCGGCAACTGACTTTGGCTTCCGGATCCAAGCCATAAGCCATTTTTCGGACCACTAACTTTGGTCATCGAGATATTTTTTGCCTAACCATCATCAATTTCACCATTATCCAAACACAATACTAATATTATGAATTAATAAATATCAAGACTAATTTAACCTAACCATTCAAATCTATAGCTCTCGGACATGGCTAAATTTTTTCATGAGAGTATAAGGGCAAAAAAATAACACTCAAATCGACCCGACTCTCGAACTTTTCTTAGATGTTTTCTGCTCTTGTTGGATCTGTTCTTCTTATGGGTTAGATTCTTTACCTGAGAGGATGGTATATATGGAGTTGTGGTGTGAAGAGGACTCAGTTAGTAGACATGGAATTGTTGCCATAGTTGAAACAGACGCTAGTCAGGGCTTTTGTTGATGGGAAGAGGTGGCCTGGAAAGATTTTCACGGCAATATCCATCGGGCTTGGTGATTTAGGGAAACAGCCAAATAGAGATTGAATCCAGACTCGAGAGATGGGGGGAATTTGGGGGAGGAAGGGGGTGGTGTGTAACATTTGTTTATCATTTTATTCGTATTTTTTTAGGGCATTCTAGATGAGAAGTATTTTAAAATGAGGACATTCTAGTCTTTTTATTCATGAAACTTCACACTTGATTTTAATGTTGGTCTTGAATTATGGATGCGAACAGATGACAAACAACGGAGTAAACGTAAGTGAAAGTACAAAAAAAAATAATAATACTCCCTCCGTTCTACAATAGTGGTCCTTTTAGAAGTTGTAAAATGTTTCAAAATAGTTGTCCTTTTATAAATTTATACTCATTTTTTCCTAAATTACCATTTACTCTTAAAGCATTAATGAATAAAGAATTTGAAGAAATTTTTAACTTTAGAGTATTAATTGAAGGACAAAAGTGGAATAATAAAAAATAATTAAGCACATCTTGGTTTTTGTGCTATATCCTAAAAGGACTTCTATTGTGGAACGGAGGGAGTAATAACGTAGAGGCATGCTCACGAAGATCTCATGATCACTTGTAATGTTTAACTTCTATTTTGACTAAAATAAATATTAATATAGAGAGAAGTAAAAAAATAATTTACGAAATTAATAATAGAAAATAAAATTAGAACTACAAAACCACTCTAGGAGTCACACTTATCAACAAACCTTTACATGAGGCACTATCAAACACCCATAATTTGGGTGGAAATTAGCAAGAATACTCCATTAGTTTTGGTTTGAAAAAAGTACCTTAATATAGAAACAAAAAATGTTCTCTTTTCATAAGTTTATACGCTTATTATTACATGGGAAAACACTTAATCAACCGGAAAAATCAACCGGAAAATCAACCGCACGCATTGAGGACTTATATCTTGGTGTAAAGGTATAAGTCCGCAATGCGTGCGGTTGATTTTTCGGTTGATTTTTCCGGTTGCTGTAGCATTGCTCTATTACATGCAGCCGCACAACCTAAAATGGGGAAAATGGAGTAAAGGTTGATACCCCACCAAAAGTTTTTGTAAATGTTGACGTTTTCTTGGACCTCAAATTTCCCGGGGCGCAATTATCGGTATTCTTCATTTCAACATCTCCGTTCTACTGGAGCGCAAATTATACCATGTGTTTAGACATATCTTGTACGGATGGTATACGGAGCGTATATATAGGCGCTCCTAGCAAGGAGCATCAATGCTCCATATTCATCTTACTTATTGTTTTATTTATATTTTAAAATCAAATATTTATTTTTATCATTTTTATAATTATTACTGAAAATTAATAATAACATTAGAGAAAAAAAATAAATATTTAGGTATAAAACATGAACAAAATAACACATTAC
>JAOTQG010040853.1:0-14977 GCA_025631175.1 Iris virginica
CAAAACTTAGAAAACAAAAATTATCAAAAGCAATCCAAAGATCAGCTTTCCAAAGCATAGAAAAGTATAATTGGTTGGGAAGTTTGGTTATCAACATTGCAGAACCGTTAAAAAGTAGTTACCATGATGATGATCGCTTCTGTACTGATGAAGAATGGAAATGGGATACTTCTGGTAATTGGAAGTTCAATAATGCATAATGCAAAATTTTACTAGTCATTAACCCACTTTCGGGGGTGTAAGTCCAAACCGACGACCGAATCAAATCGATTAATTTGGTTTGATTTCGATCAACGACGGTTCCGTTATGTAAATAAACAACATAATTGCGTAGTTTTTCAATTTTTATTATGATCATACGCTATTAATGTTAAAAATATTTTTTTAGTTTTTTGTTATAAATCTTAAGGTATATTTAGTTTCTTTTTTTTTGTAAAATTACAAGATAATTTTTAAACCGATAAATCGAATCAAACCGAATCGCGATTTATCGGTTCGGTTCGGTTCGTTAGTTTCACGGTTCGATTTAGATTTGAAATTCTTCAAATCGATAGAGTGCGGTTCGGCTTGCAATTTATACCCCAAACCGAACCAAACCAAACCGTTGCACCCTTACACTTCGTTTCGGGCATATGCCCTTCTCATACCGTTTGAATGGTGAAGTTTTAATCTGATTTTTTTTCTGTTATTTTTTAATAATTAAAGTAAAAAATATTTAAGAACATCATCTACAGTCAAATCATTCATTTAATTAATATGTTTATTTCTCAACTAAATTTTCATAAATAGTGAATTCTTTCTTAAATTACTATTGATATATATATTTGTATTAGTAAAGTTTGTTTATCATTATTATCCTAAATTATTCATTTTAGCAAGTCTTACAATTAATTTCTTCATATGTCATTATATAAAACTAAATATTTCAGAAAAAAATATAAATTACGTGAAATAAATTTTACTTTGAATGTGAAATCACAAAATGAAATTAACTTTAGTTCAAACCAAATTAAATCGAATCGTTGTAGTTTGATTTGATTTCATGATTCAATTTGATTTTAATATTTATAAATCGATCACTGTTATACTGTTTGACTTGTAAACGGATTAAATCGAACTATTTTCACCCCTAATGACCTTTAATATCTTTTATGGTAGAGCCAATCAAGCCTTTCTAATGATTCGGTAACATGTCATTAACAATTTTGATGAGAAATTAACTATATATAGAAATTACATTTGTGTAGACATAAAATGTACCACGTACATTTATAATATTATTAGTTTGTTGATTAAATTACTTTTTCTCCCATAGTACGTACTATGATTAGAAAATAATTTTTCATAAATAAAAGGGATGATTTTATCATTGGATTCTCCTGTTATAATGACAATGGTCCTTGGCTAATTGTAATTTTGTCATCTGTTTTTTGAAATTTTCTTTTTGGTCTAACATCTATTCGATCAATTACTTTCTGCATTTTTTATTTTTTTTTCATTTGATCTTTTTTGGTCAATTAAACTTAATTTTGATCCAAATTTTACACAATCTGCATGATATTATGACATTTTAAAAAATAATTATTGATTATTTATCTAGTAATATTTTAATACCAACGCGCAGTCGGTGCAGTGGTGCCAGGAGCTGTACTTGGAAGGGCGAACTAAGTTCGATCCCCCGCAACGGGTTGAGAGAGGTTTAAAACCTTAACCCCGAGACCCGCCTCGAACAGGATTAGTCGGTCAATAGACCGGATACCTAGTCCTTGACCAAAAAAAGTAATATTTTAATTACAATTTTTTATAATTTTATAATACTAATCAAATTCCTGTAGATATTAATTAAAATTGCATTTAACTGACTAGAAAAGTCAAAGTGAGAAAATATTTTTGAAGGAAAAAGTACATCAAATCCAAACATTATATTTACTGAAGAAAGTTTATTTAAGTAAAAAAAATACAAAATAAATAAAAATGAAAAAAAGGTTTGACTAAAGATTTCATTGCCTACACGCGTCAGGACCGCGTAAAGCGTAGACGCGTCATACGCGTATAATAAACGCATTGAATTATAAAAATATTTTTTTAAAAAAGAAAAAGAAAATTTATTGTGATCCTATCTTCTCGTAATGGCGTGCATGATGCATCTCTCTCTCTCTCTCTCTCTCTCTCTCTATATATATATATATATATATATATCTTCTCCCTCTCCACACATTCTTTGACTTATTACATTTTTCCGGGAACGACGAATTTGCTCACTCTTTGGAAAGGTTTGAACAAAATTTACCTCTGTATTCTTCTCTCTGGAATTGAATCGTGGACTGTCATTGTGATCATATATTTTTTAGTACGTTTTTGCTTTGTTCATGCTTTCTGCTTTGGTGGTTAACGATCTTTCATTAATTTTGTTGAATGATGATTGGATTGATTTTCCTCGATTAGTTCGAAAAATGGGATTGTTATGAAATGGGTGCAGTTTGATTTGGTGGGTGTGAGCCTTCAATTGCTTCAAATTGATAGATCTCTGAATCTGTAGTGTCAGTCAAATGGGTATTTCTGCTTTGAATTGTCATAATTGAGAGTGAAAAATTAGATACAAAATCTCAGTATTATTTGTAGGTTTAGGTGATAAGAGACCTATAGTTTGGCATAACCAATGGAAAATTTTCACCTGAAATTTTGTATTCAAAAGTTTTGTACCCAGTTTTGTTGGTTTATTCCACCGACATGTTATACACAGGTGGCATGAAAGTCATTTATTTTCAAAAATAAATCTTTATTGCTTTGTTATAACATATTAACTGCATCTTAACTTTTGTAGAAATCAATTTTGATTTTTGGGGGTGAATTGATTTTTAATTTTTATTTCAAAGGTGTTTGATTGGTCGATAGAAAAAATTACATTCTAATTCACTATATTTATAAAATTTAAATATAAAAAATAAGGTTAGAACGTCAATTTTATCTATAAATGGCTCTGATTTCCGGTCTCCCCATCAACCAAAATGGCTTATCATCAAACCAATTAAATGCATTTTATAGTACATCTGTTTGTAGCCTTTGTTTCGGATCTGTAGCAAAGCCCATGAAGAATATAGTATTTGAAGTATTCTGTTTTGTGTTCCATTGGTGGAAAATGTGAAAAGAGTTGCATATGAGACTTGTCTTGTTGATACCTTTTCAGGTTGCTGGTGTTCATTATTAATAGTACCAATTTTGTGAAGAAAAATGGGTGGTGGCAAGGACAAGCATGATGAGTCTGACAAAGGACTGTTTTCACACCTCGGTGGTCATTATCCTGGAGGATACCCTCCGCAAGGCTATCCTCCCCAAGGTGGTTATCCTCCAGCTGGCTACCCTCCCCAAGGATATCCTCCTCAAGGTGGCTACCCTCCAGCTGGGTATCCTCCACAAGGCTACCCTCCAGCTGGCTACCCACAGCATGGTGGTCATCCTGGTTCATCAGCTCACCACTCAGGTATTGTTGAATCATATTTTTTTCCTCATCAGAATGTAGTGTGCTTGTGTGATTTTCAATTTGCGATTAGAATATTTGGGTAGGAGATGTGTTAAATTTGAGTTGCGCTTATACAGGGGTTTGACAGGTTAGACAATCAAGATAGCTTAGGTGGCTCCGTCCAAACATATGGTTTCATCGTTTGGTAGATTTATAATCTCGACTCTCGAGTTAATATATAGTGTAGTGGGACTTTTTAGATAGATACGGAGCTCGTGACAAACTACTAGTAAGATAACAGGCTTAGGAGTGAAAAGAGGATAATGTTTTATAGGATCCAAAGTAGCTGCTAGCAGCAACAATTGTAAGAGGCCGAGAGTGTAGGTGCAGGAGAAGAAGAGAGATCTATGTCATTATGCGAATCAATGCTCCATATATATTTTCAGGTTCTGGTAAATGGTACATGAAATGATTGATGCCTTCTAACAGCTTATACAGGGACGTTGCGGTGGGTTTATGCACACAGATGCGGTGCTCAGCATGTATTTACTTGTGTTCTTTGTTGTTTATCGGAAAATGTTTCTTTTTTTACATGTATATGCTCAAATGTTTGGAAAGATGCTCTCTTTAAGTTTTGCCAAAATGCGGGTTACAAGCACATACCTGGATGGGTGGGAAGTCAACATGTCACAATTGGTGCAAAAGATAAGATGATTTAGGCTTAGATAAAATGTTTCTTTTTTTACATGTATATGCTCAAATGTTTGGAAAGATGCTCTCTTTAAGTTTTGCCAAAATGCGGGTTACAAGCACATACCTGGATGGGTGGGAAGTCAACATGTCACAATTGGTGCAAAAGATAAGATGATTTAGGCTTAGATCACTTGGTCGATATGAAGTGATATAATGATATATATCATTAATACAAAAAATCGCTTAGATCACTTAGTCGATATGAAGTGATATAATGATATATATCATTAATACAAAAAATCACTGAAATGATATATATCATTAATATGAAATATTAGTTTCCATCTATATACCCCTACATTTATACACTTTCACAAATCAATTCAAACCTTTTACATCACATTCTCTCTCATATCTCCTCACATTCAAACCTTTCACAACACACACTCTCTCCTCGCATCACTTTTAAATCTTTCACTTCATGGGGGCAATTTATTCTTTTACTTCATAAATTCATAATATGATCTCATATTATATCATCTACAGTAGAAAATCATCAAATATCACTATATATCGACTAAGTGATCCGAGCCTTAGTTAACAAAAGAATCCTTTTTGTTGTATTCTCTATGATGCCTTTTCCTGTCTATATGTAAATTGTATTGCAGGAGTAATATGCATATATGTGGGCTGGGAGGCATTGTGTGATTTTCTGTCTATAGATTGGAGAACAATGAGTCAATAAGGATAAACGAATGTGGAGAATAAAGTAAATTGCTTTTAGAGAAGTTATTATACTGGACATTGGGCAAAAGACCCTTTTTGGTCCCTGAAGTAGAACGTTTTTTTTCGTAATAGTCCCTAATCTAATTTTTGGCCCGGTCAAATTCCTAACCTATTTAAGTAGTACCCAATTTAGTCCCTAACCCTAATTTATTAGAGTTGACCAGCACATGTGGCTACTTCACTCCTACGTGGCGTTGAGGTGGAGCTGATGTGGATTCTTTTTTGGAAGAAAATTTGAAAAAGACATTATTGCCCTTTATACAACAACAACAACAAAGCCTTTATCCCAAACTAGTTGGGGTCGGCTAAGATGAACCATCAATAGTCCAAAAGTCTCAAAGAAAAAGATAAGAGAGAAAAGAATAAAAAGAGAAGAGAAGAAGGGGAGGGGAATAAAGAAAAAAGAGTGTAAAGTATAAATGTAAAGTGAACAAGAAACCAACAAAAACCGACTAAAACATATATCTACAGTTCTCTACCCTTTATACTCACAAAAATATATAATAAAATATTAAAAATAAAACTTAACTAAAAATCAACAATCAACACCCATTATCCCCACCACCACCACCCACCTCTCTCACGCAGCCACCACCACCATCTACCTCCATCCCTACCACCAGCCACCTCCATCCCCATCCCCATCCCCACCACCATCAACACCACCACAAAACACACCACCAACAAACAAGAATCCAAAATCAAGAACACAAAATCAAATCCCAATGAATCAATCACCTGAATCAGCAACCTAGCAAAAGAAAAATTTATTTGTTAAGCAACCTAATCTTGCTAATGGCTCAAAAAGTGGGATTTCAGTTCTAGGCGATCCAAAAAAATTGTGTTTTTCAAAACTGAGCTCATAAGTTTTGTTTGTTTGTTTATATAAAACAACCTCAACAGAACACATTCCGGAAAGGAACGCGGGGGGTGAACAAAGGGAGAAATCACCAAAAAGGTAAAAGAACCCATTAGCACAAAATGTGAAGAAGCTCAATTTTTCTCTCATTCGAATAGCAGAGCCAAATTCTTGAATTTCAAATAGGCACCAGTTGAAACCAAGTAAAAATAAAAGTTTAAAAACCCAGATCGACAATTCTTTTTCGATTCTTCAGTTCTTCTTCTCTTCGATCCATCTTCTTCTTCTTCTTCGATGGAGATTGTCGGAGGAGGAGAAGGAACCAACAATCCCCCACGTCCTAGATCTACAAACCCAGGTCGACTCCCTTGACGGCTATGGTTTGCTCCTTAGGATTCAGATCTGATGCAGCACATCTCGAAATCAATCCAGCGGAAAGAAGAAATTAATAATGGTTTGGAGTTGTCAAAATTAATTCAAAGGCAGCAGATCTCTGTTTCTCTTTCTCTTTTATTCTTCTCCCATTTTCAGTCGACATCGAGAGAAAGAGAGGGAAACCCTCGCTGCCGTGAAGGGGGGATGGAGCAGATCTGGGATGTTGTTTTGTGTTCTTCATTTTTGGGGAAAATCAGGGAAGAAGAAGATAATAAATAATTTTTTATTTATTTTCCTCAAGTTTACTATTTTGCCCCTTTATTAATGCCATATCAGCAATTTTCCAAAAAATTTGGTCAACTCTGGTTATATGGAATTAGGGACTAAAATGGATACTATTTAAATAGGTTAGGGAGTTGACCGGACCATAAATTAGGTTAGGGATTATTAAGAAAAAAACGTCATAGGTCGAGGACCAAAACCGTGGACATTGTACTTTCTACCGACAGAATATGGAGCATATAGTCATCGAACTGCTATAGTTATCTGGTGTAGTATTTCTGCTGATAAACGTTGTTGCTCATCCATTATTTTACCTTCAGGGCACCCTGGTGGAATGGCAGGAATGATTGCTGGTGGTGCTGCAGCTGCTGCAGCGGCCTATGGTGCCCACCACGTGGGCCACGGCGCTGCAGGTCATATGGGCCATGGTGGTATGGGTCAGTTTGCTCATGGTGCCTATGGTGCACATGGTCATGGCCATGGAAAGATGAAGCATGGAAAATTCAAACATGGAAAGTTTGGCAAGCACGGGAAATTTGGCAAGCACAAGAAGCACGGATACAAGAAGTGGAAGTAATATAGTTGAGGATCTTTTCTTGACTCTACAGTTCATGAAATATTGATCCTACAAATAATGTGATGTATATACTGGGCATACTGAGTTTGCTGGCTGTTCCATTTGCTATGGCTGCCTCTGTGTAATGACAGTATATGTTATTGATATAACTATGGCTACCTTTGTTGTCTGAAGATTTAGCTAATCAAATATATTGCCTGATGTCTGTAGTTGGAACAGGGCTCATGTAGCACGCTTTAAAAACGAGAACTTTACTACTCCCTCCGAGTGCAATCTAGTGTGCATTTTGTGATGCCAAGGCACTAAGCATTTGCATTTATTTGAAGTGACTGTTCCTGGTCTTATTAGTAGTAAGGTACTCGAAGCAGACTAAGGCTCCTTCTGCATCCCCATGTACACTGTTAAGAACTTAATGAATGGGAAAGCTAAGAGGAACTTCACCCGGAACTACCTACTTCACCTTCCTACGAAGCAAGCCATTCTCTCACCTGTCTGAACTGCAGGTATACCTATCAACTAGCTTCAAGGAAGCTGGCAGAATTCTCGTCTGAGAATGGCGATCATATGATTCGATTTAAGTTCTGAAGAATTAGGAATTCCAACCCCTTTTCCCAGAAGAATCCAAACTAAAGAATTTGAGCCTCACTTGATCGGTAGTTCCTGTGGGGGTAAGAAATATGGAAAGAGTGAGCGTTCATTTGATCGTATACACATTCCTAGGAAACTCCTGCTGTAAGGGGTGAGGGGATCTTTCAATGATCATATAGAGATGATGGACCATGCCATGCCGACACCTAAACATATACGTCCGTCCTAGCGAAATTACTTGGCAGATTTTAGCGATCACCAAACAAACAAAGCAGAGAGAGAGAGAGAGAGTTATTTGACTGAAGTTATTTTGCTTTAAGATTAAACTAGCCACTCTACACACGCTTTGGGATTAAAAAAAAACTTTAGCACCCTTATCTTTTCCTGAGCTGCAGTATGGTCCACAATTAGTCGTTGTTATATGAAGCGTCTAAGCACTCCTTATTAGAAGTGTTCATCTCCCAAAGTGTTTAAATAATACACTCTCTTCTCTCTTCTTTCTTTCCGTAAAATACGGTAACTGAAAATTACTCAAATCTTTCCCTAAAATTTCTCTCATCTTTTACGATCTCTTTCTTTCGATCTCACTTTCTCTCCTCTTTTTCCCTCTCGATCTCGTCGGATTTTCCTCACCTTCTCCCCTATTTCTCCCTCTCGATCTCGCCGGATTTGAAGAAGAAGGTTCCAGATTTGAATCCGAGATCCCATCTTTATCGCTCCACCGTCGATCCGAAGGAAAATCGCCGACGCACGAGGTGATCAAGATTTATAGGGAGAGGGAAATTGAACGACGAGCACGATGTTCCGAGATCGAGACTCCCCCATCTGTCTTATAAGTTCTCTCCGTTGATCTGTTCTTCCTGCAAATATGCGAAGTGAAAGAGAGAAAGAGAGGACATAGATGAGGATTTCAAAGGAGGGGTTGGGCCGAAGCATAGGTGTATCATGTATGAATGTACATAGGTGTGTATCTTAATGCACATATGTGTGTATCTTAATGTACACAAGCATGTAATTTCATGTAAATAGTGGTGTATCTGATGTACGTACGTGTCTATTTTAATGTGCATAGTTGTGTATCTGAATGTACATAGACGTGTATCTTATTAATGTACATATATAAGTTTATATTGTAATATTCATAAGTGTGTATCTGAATGTACATATGTGTGTTTATTAATGTACATAGGTGTGTATCTTAATGTAGATAACTGTGCTTGAAAATGCACATAAATTTTAAACTCGCAGTTGAATTAAGAAGGTCGAAACTAAAAATACATATAATGATAAATTAAAATGTACATATTTAAACGAGATTGATTTTTCTGAATAATATGAATTCTTTTACGATACAAAAAATTGCACGAATTGCAGATACATAATCCCTAAATTTATGGGGTCAATTAATCAATTACCTTTTAAAAACGATTTTTGATTACTAAAATAATGAAATTTTATATATCATTTTTTGGTCCCCTCACTCTCCAATCTAGAGAGTGTAATCCTGCTGGATGGATACGCCTAGCAAAGAGTGCTTGGGCTCTCCTTATAATTTGCACACATTTAAGCCCTATTACCTTTTATCCGACGTAGATCCAACCTTTTTCATCCATTTTTTCTATCAAATTTTATCCTAATAGAGATTAAAGTACTAGTTTTTGAGGGTAAAATAAGGGAGTGGCTATTTACTAAGCAAACAAGTGTTAAGTATAATACACAATTACATGAAATACATATATTTTAAATATTTTACTAATTTCAAAACATTCATATTGCTATTGTATCCATCTCTCAAAATAAAAACGGTATTCCTATTACACAACGGCTCAATTGAAAAACCTCCGAACGTATATGACTAATTAAAAATGAAGATTGCCAGAGACGACCAATGAACTAAACTCAAACAATATTCAAACAAAAACCCTAATCCACCGTCTGATCACCGTGATCGTCTTTCCAGATTCAAGCTCCGGTACACAATGATAAGGGTGTAAAACTAGATTAAAAAGCAAAAATGCTTAACTAAGTCGACCCAGCCAAAAACTTAAAAATATCTACAGAAAACAAGTATAGATTACAAGATTTGGTTGATGCATTCCCAGACCTTTTTTCGTGACATATGCTATTTTTTGAACACCAATAACTAGATCAAAGTTCAATTCACAGTAGATACTCAAACTCCTATGGAACTATTAAAAGAAATGCATATGTTATGAATGTTGGTAATGCATATAGGGAGAGAGAAAGGGAGAGAGAGGAGCAGAGAGAGAGGAGCAGAGAGAGAGGGAGGAGACGAGAGGGCGGGGGGAGGGGGAGGGGGAGGGGGAGGGAAGGGTTATTGTTTTTTTTTTTTTAATTTTATTTTCAGTTTACACCCTAAATTTATTCGGGGAAAAAATGACAGATTTTTTTTTGAAAATTCTGTTTTGCACGTGAATTCAATTTTGTTAAGTTTCTGACGAAACAGTGCAAAAAAACCTTGATTGAAACAAAAATGAAATAACAGGGTCCAATTAAATTGATTATTTTAGTATATTGACGTCTGTTTTGAACCCCCACGAAAACTTTGGAATCTAAAATGATAAAAACCCCAGAAAGATCTGATAGATAGAAAGTTTGGTGATTGTGTAAGGTTCAATACCTTTGCGATATGGATAAAATATTTGTGGACGAGATTGATAAAGAAAATACAATCAAGTGGACTACATGCATATCAGAGATTTGCGACATGGATAATAATTTGATATATATATATATATTTATGGATTTTTGGTAGACGAGATCGGTGAAAAAATTCAATCAAGTAGACTACATTCGGATAAAAGTTGTTTACCCAAAATTCACAAATTGTAGGGTTCGTTTAATACACAAAATTTTGTGACAAGAATAATCTTTATTAAAAATCTTTTATACATTTTAAATAAAAAATAGTAAAATTATTACTAACTATCTAACAAATTAATAAATTACTGCAATACAATTAAACTAATCAAGAAAAGATAAATCTATATTTCAGATCCCGATTGTCTTCCTCACCCCTTCATTTGCAGCTAATCGAGATTGGAAATGGAATTAAAGAAGCTGGAACAAGTACAGAAGACTCTCCGTAGTTGCCATTGTCTTTTCCTGCTAGTCGAATTTCAAACCCCTAAATCGCAATTGTCACCGGTTTTAATGGAGATGGGGGAGGTGGATTTTTGATGGGGTTCTGGTGATTTGGGTGAAGAGAGAAATTGAGGGATGAGGAAAGGAGAAGCGTGTGTGGCAGCGAGTGGAGCTTGGGATGGCTATGGTGGTTTTAGAGGGAGGAATCGACGGAAAGATAGATGGGGAAAAAGAAAGGTGCAACGGTGAAGGGGGATGGCGAAGCTGGGTTGTCGCCGACCGGAGGTGAGTGGGGGAGTGGTGGCGGTGAAAGAATTTAATGAATGGATTAATTAATGAATTAATTAAACTAACTATTATATAGGAATTAATTAATTAAGGTAACTATTATTAAGGAATTATTTAAGGTAACTATTATTAAGAAATTAATTAAGGTAACTATTATTAAGGAGTTAATTAATTAAAGAATGAATTAATTAAGGTAACTATTACTAAGGAATTAATTAATTAAAAATTAATATTATTTATCTTTAATTTAGGTAATTATAATTAGATATGAATTTTAATTTTTTTAATTAATTCTTATTTTAGCAAATGTAAGATTTTTAATTTATATTTATTATAATTAAATACTTTAAATATTTATTTTAATTTTTAATCATAATTAATTATTTGAAATTAAAATTTAAGATTTATTTCAAAAAAATTTAAATAAGAATAAAAAATTAAGTTTTATTTAAAAAAATCAATTTAGGCCCTAAACTTATCTCGGGTAAAATTACAGAAAAGCCCTTGAAAAACTCACGTATTTTGCACCTGAAGTGTCGTAAAGCTATATTTCTGAAGAGATTTGGCAACATCTTTTATTTTAAGGGTTTAGGCAATGGTTCCTTCCACTTCCATTAGGATTTAACAGATTATGTCCAAAAAACCTCATTTTGCAATAAAATTATAACATTAGAACACATTTTGCAACTTTTTGAACCTTTGGACCCGTTTTGCGAGCTCACAAAAGATTAGAGCCTAAAATGATAGTAGCCCTAATATTTGAGAACAAAAATCAATCTTACTCGCAAATGGGATAAAGAATTCGGCTACGGGAGGAGGAGGAGCGGTGGTGTATAGATATGGGAGTCACTCACCGCCGCAGTTCAGACCACAACGTTGTAGGTTTGGTTAGAAGAAGAGGAAGAAACATCATTTTTATACTTCCAGACTGTAGGACTCTGCGGATTATTTTTATTTATATTTCATCTTAGCACCTTAAGTTTTGTATTGAAATTGCCTAATCAAGGTTTTACATTTTCAGCACACTTAACTTCCCTTTTCCTATATAAGATTCTTTTAAAAATGGGTTTTGTTAAAGTAATCGGGGTGTGTGTTCTAATTTAAAAATTAAATTTTCTATGTTATAAAACCTTTCTTATTCCATTAGAAACGCTCCCCGCTGCATTGAAAAAAAGTCTGAAACTTCTGTCCCAATTGGTGTTTCATTCTCTGTCCCATCTTTAAGTGGGACAGGAAATCCGAATTCCCTTAATTCTCATAACACTAATTACTAACCTCCAGATTTTTCATGACGATAATTACTCCTAAACCATCAGATTTAATTGTATAAATTTAATTAATACTTGTACAATTGAAATAAATCTATAAATTCATCTTGGAATCTGTACAAACTACTACTATATTTTGAAATAAAATTAAATGGATTTACAATTCTATATTTTGAAATGAAGGTAGTATCATTTAAAGGTCTCGGAATAGCAAGAACAGTACACACTTTATTTGGATCCCAAAAGGTGGAATCGAGATTTTCGGTCTAAAATGGATTTACACGTATCCTAAACTTTAAAGTTTTAAAATTTTAGGATCATCTTTCGTGAATATGTAACAAGATGGAGGACAGAAGATCAGACTCACTGAAATAAGGTGCGCTAGGAAAGGACAAGGGGATTGGATTCAAAGAAGTTTGGATCCATAAACATGTATATATATATATATATATATATTAATCAGTATTATTGACATGCAATACAAAAATCTTTTTTGGATTATACAACCATTACAAATCTTGGAAGATCCTAGACAACCATTTCACATTTTAACTACATTGATTTCTAAGGTCTGAAAGCTGTACTATAGATTGTGTACATGTATCTTCGTAATGAAGAAGCACTAACAAATGAACAATCAGTAGAATGAAAAAAAAAATGGTGTGTGCGTGAACTAACTCCGTGTCGAAGGTGCACAAGGTGGTAAGCCCTCCACAAATATGATGGATCGGTGGAATGGTTGTTCGTGGTACGCGAGCAAGAATGTTTTTGTCAGATACACTGCTCGGCATTACAGTTTCTTGCATAAAAAGGGGCCCCAAGTTACTGCAATTGCTTTATGTTGCTGGAGCGAACACACAATAAAGTTTAATGCAGCAAATATCACATTCCACTTGTCCTTGCCAGGATTAGGATCTCCAGTATTGTGCCGTTCCCACCAGGAGAAAAAGATTTCGAAATAGATTTTTAAGCTCTAATAACTTGATCTGTAAATCTATGAAGATTTGAATGGTTTTGGAAACGAGAAGCAAAAGAACTAATCTCATTAGAGCTAAACTATCTCAGGTCAAACTTTCACCGGATCCAGGCATGAGGCCAGATATTGGAAAGCTAGGGTGATTTCCATCCAAACCCAAAGGTTTACTAGACTGCATCCCGACATCCATGAAACTAAGCAATGGCATTGCCAGTATCATCTCTTTCCCGTGTGATGCATTGGAAGGCCCCTTCGCCTTCGGATTAAGCACCATACCTGCTAAGAAATAGATATTCACCAGATGCCCGGCCCCTTGTTTTGCCAGCATGTCGGGTGAATCCAGCTGGAGAAAAAGCCCCCTGCAGCAGTGTCGCAGAGTATCAGCATCCAGCAAGTAATAATACATCTGAATTATAGCTAGTACTCTAGCATTTCAACAATATTGGAAATAAAAACTATAAACTGACCTCGCTTGCAGTGCTCGCTGCATTCGCAGATTATTTCTGCATGCCATGATATGCTACGAACAACGATCATAATTACCATGCTATGATTTCTTGTCGATAAGCCAAGACCACAACACTGGTGATGGATACCAAAAAGAGGAAATGACAAACTTCAATAATTAAATCATTAATCAATTGAAATATCTGACAGATTCTTATTTAATACTATATACGTATATAATAGATTGTATGAAATCTAGGATCAATGTGCTAAATTGATGTGATAAAACAGATGCACAAAAATAATCAAGGTGATATTACCCGATAAGAGAAATTAACTGAACTTACTCGCGAATGATGTGAATTACAATCCAGCTGCAGGCTAAGGGGGTAGGAGGAGGAGGAGGAGGAGCGGCGGCGTAGAGAGTGATATGGGAGGCGCCGTCAGTTACCGCCGCCTTCTGACAACAACCTTCTAGATTATGTTAGTAAAAGGGGATGGAGGCAGGGATTTTATACGCTTAATTAGGGTTAAGGTTTCGGCGGATTATTTCATTTTTAGGGTTAGGGTTCAGTTTACATCTCGCATAGAAAGGCTTAGAATCGATTTCAAGCCCAATAATCAGTTAGTATGCCCGTACAGTAAATGCTAATTTTTTTGGGTTATTCTCAATCTAGCCCCTAATCTTTACTGAGTTCGCAAAGTGAACCCCTGGTTCCAAAATTTGCTTAATAGACCCTAATATTTCATTTTTATTGCAAAAAAGCTTATTTTTTTGATCGAATCAATTAAATTATAACTGAAGTGGTAAAATTGAAGGCATAATATACAATAATTTATAAAATTAAGGGCCTAATATGTAACAATTTTCATTAGAATTTAACAGATTCTATAAAAAAAAGTTCTTTTTATTTTTAAATTTAAAATTTTAAAAATATAATTAAATTTTAAATTTTAAAATATTTTATAAATTTAATATTAGCATTTAATTTTGACATCTAGTTCTTATATTAATTAAAATATTATATTTTTAATTTTTAAAATAGTTGTTTATTCTTTCCTACATGCCCTTCTATGTTAATGATGGATGTAGGTGAGTAAGGCTCAGATCACAAGTCAGATATATTACAACATTTCAATATCTCAACATCAAACATATTTCATATATATATTTTTAATATCTTACTCAAATATCATCCAACATCACAAATAAATATCAAATACTTTCCATCTATTACCCCTATCCATACACTATCACAAATCAATTCAAACC
>JAOTQG010040964.1:0-14974 GCA_025631175.1 Iris virginica
TCTCTCTCTCTCTCTCTCTCTCTCTCTCTCTCTCTCTCTCTCTCTCTCTCACACACACACACACACACACACACTTTTTACTTCAATCATTACAAAAACCCAAAAACCTCCGTACTAAACACACCCGAAACTCAATGTTCCTTGAAATTAGATTTGATGAATAGCTATGTGGTCAATAAATCATTTGACAGTTTTATTTACAACAGACATCTCTATTAATATCAATAAGTTAATAACTAAGTAGAACTTCAAACCTGGAAGGAATGTAGCAACCTGACGCTTTTGTGCCCAAGAAAAGCTGTAAACAGAAGAAGAAAATGATATCTTTGTGAGAAAGATGCTACATTCATGTATCAAGAAATAATCACAACATGTGAAAGAACAGAAAATAAACCATTTCATGCCCTTGTTTCCAAGATCTGTTAACTTGTACAAATCAAAGGCAGTAATTAGACTTTTACGTTAATCGAGACTACTAATTTTGGTTGTTAAGAATGATTGTGTCGTTCAACACTGGAAACCATGCATAACCTTAAGTAATATTTACTAGATTACGGAAGACCTCGTCATATTGAAATTAGAAGGGAGAAGAGAAGACAGATAGTGAGACGTCATCCTATTGGATTGAGAACAGAGAAAAGAAGACAGATAGTGAGACAGCACTGAGAAACATTATGAGTGTTGTATAATTACATTCACTCACCTGTTATTGTAAATAGTTACAATTATACCTGTTCACATAGAAATTAAACAGACTCATGACTTCTAATACTCCCCATCAAGTTTGTGCATAGATGTCTGTGCAGCTTGCCAACAAGCAGGCAACATGGTGCTAAGGCTTTTGACAAAACACATCACGCATTTGATTTGTTAACTTCACCTAGAGGGTACAGATTTAACACTTATAAAGTTTCATGATAAAGTACAATTCAAACCAATGGGCTTTGTTACAAAACTCAACCAATTGGTTTATTACTTTATGTATTTAAAGTTTTAGCTGAAGCTTAAAACATAGTGAGCACGTTGGCTAATGGGCCTAGCACGTGTAAAAATGTACGACCAAACCCGAAAGTTTGTGCTTTATGTTGCCCCCCCCCCTACTAGTCCATTGAGCATTGAACTAAGCCCGCCACAGCCCACAGGCCTCTCGAAAAGTCCATGGATGGTTAGTTGTTGATGGTAGTAGGTGGCCACTTTATAAAGTTGCACTCTTTCCCACATCCATCCGATGTGGGGTTGGGTACTACTGTCTCTCCCAGTTAAATACTTATGACTTGACAAGGCTAATACCAACATTCGTCAAGATCATAACCCCAAGCAGTGTAGAACCCAAGTGGTGGCTCTTACGGGCTTGCTCAACACTTTGCTTCTACATTTTCAACCTGGGGTTTGCTCTAATAACATTTGCAACAACACGAGCTTGAAAAACCGGTCCACTATGTCACCCGCCAAGCACTTGGGTCAACTAGGCCAACCCAAATGTCCGTGGATGATTGATGTCTCAGCAGCAACCAAGAAATACAGTGAAAATCATAAAAAAGAGAGAAAAAGAAAATAACTTACAGAGCTCCACCTCCTGCCGGACCAAATGCTTTGGTGATGGACATTGCTGTCAGTGAAATGCCATTGGCAGCTCCTCTTTGGTGTTGCGGCTAGATGAAAACAACAAATTTTAATATGTATTATACTCCAAAACATTTGAGAATCCTATCATAAAGGAAGTTATAAATGAAAATTCTACGGGATAGGATCAAGACTTACAACAGCATTATTCAACAAGATAAACAAGCCTGTCACCAGGGACACCTGGACCATGGTACATAGTCAATTCAAAACTTGAACAAGCTTGCTCCCAAAAGTTCTACACAAGATCAATGTGCCAAAATGCTAAACAGGGATGTGTGAGCGTTTGAGAGAGAGAGAGAGAGAGAGAGAGAGAGAGAGAGAGAGAGAGAGAGAGAGAGAGAACAAATGATGCTCAAACTTGTAAAAGGATTGGTGTAAACCAGTTGTTCTTGAAAAGATATTACACTTGACTTGATATTATTAGTTACTCCTTGCGTACCAAGATTGGTGTCCAATTTTTACTATTTTTATTCAATTTAATTAAATTTTGATCGAAAATTTATAAAAATTTACTTGTTATTGCAAATCATAAAAAATGGTATTGATAGTTTACTTACGTATTGCTACACTGATTGAAATTTTAGAATCTAAAATATAATCAATATATTTTAAATAGTAATTTATGATGTCTTATATAGACTTTTTAGTAAAGAAAAATTGACACTCATTTTAGACGGAAGCAGTATCATATAACACATATCCAGAAACAGTTGGTAAACCACCTGTCCCATATTGATGTTCACTTGGGGATGGAGGTAGTACCATAAAAGGAGGTAGGACTCTTTGAGCTGAAGGGGAGTATCTTTTGTTACATCAAAATGATTTATTGAACTAGTTAGTGTTAGTTCAGACACTGTTTTTAAAGAAAAATAAGTTACTGCAAAATCTCCTCTGGAGTTATCAATTATTTTCGAGTTACAGTTTATTAAGGGAGACAACGTTATTAATGTTTAAATTCTTGTTGTATGTATCATATCCGCTGGAGAAAACAAAATTACAGCGAGAACTTTGACACTTGATGATTATAGGAGTAAATTGATTTAAATGACTCACCGACAATACATTCCTTATCATCGATGCACAGTTCACAACCAGATGAAGGGTTAAACCAGAAAGCATGGTTATGTAGGGATAACTCGATACCAATGGAATAGATATAACCTGAAAAAGAAAGCAGCAAGAATTATATCCAGATGGGTTAAAGAAGAAAAAACGAGAAACACCTAAAATAAGATGAAGTTCAAGATCATACCGCAGAGAGGCGTGTAACTGTAAGTGGTCCGAGAAGCTTCTCAATTGGTGGATATAAAATTAGTTGGAACAGTAGAAGGCCAATACCTAGGAGTTGATGGGTAAATAATATGGTGAAAGGGCTTTACAGGAAAAGTAGAGTTGTGGTGCCAGGGATACAAAAAAAAAAAACATTGACTAATTCACATTATCACGTAAGATTTATTTTTTTAAAAGGGCTAAGAAGAGGAGACCGAAGGAGCATGCAAACATCACTTTAAAATTGCGATAGTGGTGATGTTCAAGAAAGAGTGTACGCCGGGTGGTGATGCAGTGGAATGTTTATTGTATGCTAAATGTTTTACCTGAGATAGCAAGAACCTCACCAACATCCTGAGATGAAAAGCTCAATCCTCCGAACTTGCGGTCACTTACAGCCCACAATGAAAAAATCTGCAAAAAGTGCTATATTGTCAACATTTTTTATGTTATGTTACTATGTCATCTGAGTTCTGACATCTTATGCTATAAGGAGCGCCCAAGGGTGCATCCCCACCAGCATGCAAAGAGATAAACCACGACATCAAAAATCCATGAAATACTGACTTAGAAGTATTTAATTAGTGTCTTCTTTTCTGGATAATAAAGAATTTATAAGAAAGAAAGGATATACAAAAAGTGATACCAAGAGACAGATTAGCAGTATTACAAAGGGCTGCTGACTATCATACCGTAGTTACTTTGGCATTGAACTCCATATACAATCTCATCAAAATCCACAACAGCTCCCATGTGATAACAATGTACTTTGACACAGAACTCGACCTAAACGGAACTGGGTTAATTTGTACTTATCTAGCACACCAAATCACCCCAAATTACCTGCTGGTATCCTATTGGTTCAAACTACTCATTTACCCTTTCCTTCTCAAACTCTCCTGATCATCTGGTATATTAGTGGCACCAAATAGCATCCCCTGGCCAAACACGAAGATCGTCTAGAATCTCCTGTGGTCAAGATGAGCCAACAGCCGATTAATCCTCCATTCTCAGAATGTCTTTATTCTTAAAGTTTCTGACCTCGGTTATATTGATTAGAGGCTTCCTGTAGCGAATTTCCTATCTCAAGGAGATTCTAGACGATCTTCGTCACACCTCTCATCAGCTCGCGTACACCCATCATCAAGGTGCTATTATCCACATCCTCTGGCCCCTATGATATCAAATGATCCTCACAACTGCTTGTTTACATAAGTTTCTGACTACACTTGCCCGAGATGTGATATAAAGTCTAGTCACAACAGATATTCAGCATCTGACCAGCTCACACCTTTGGAGGAGTAAAACATTTGAAATCTGAATCCATAGGAGTTTGCTGTTTTTCCCTTAACAACTCCGTCTCACTGAGCATGTCAACTAGAAAATCTATTTACACTTTGTCAAATGAAAATGAATAATGCTAGAGCCACTAAGAGGTAGAAACAAAAACCACCAGTATATTATACATGCCATACAAAAATACAATATCTCTAAAGTTAGTCTCCTAACTCGATTCCTCAGTTCTACAACTATTAGCCGATTACCATGCGTCAGTTCACACTTTTCTAAGTATCACTTGAAATCCCAAACATCAAAAGCAGTGAAGGCCAGAGGTCCAATCAAAAGCTATACGTGCAGAGTGCAAGTTAACCTGTTAATGAGATAAACCTTAACCAATATAATAGTTAAGACCCCTTTCAAGTTATGAACCCTAGGAATGTTAATTGGTAAGGAAAATATGGATGAGAAACAACCCAACAACTTTGTTCAATTGAAGAACTGTGAGTAGATACGAGAGATGAGTGCTTCTAAACCCTTAAACCATAACTTGGTTTAAGAACCTAAAAGTGGACTAATGTTCAAACAAGAACAAGATTCAGAAAAGAAAACTAACAAGAGATTTCAGATAACAAAGGAACTTTGTTCATAAATCCAAAACTTCAAATCTTAACTCTGAATTTCTATTACATATTATAGAGGCTTAGAAACTGAAATCTTCATCTAAACAACAAATGGAAAAAGGAATTACAATCATACTAGGAAAACTATTTAAGATAACTAGACTAACTAAGGAAACTAGTCTATAATAGGAAATAAGGACAACTAGGAAAAGTGGAAACTAGTCTAAATAGGAAATAAGGTAACTAAACTAACTAGGAACCTCCCTTGCAAGCCTCCACACATTTCCCCCTTTGTGTTCACACCTTTGCCACGTTTTTCCTTCTTTCCGTTCACACCTTGACGTTAATCATCAACTAACTTTAACTATTTTATTTTTGGTACTAAATTGAACATAAGTAAAATTGCTATATAAGGCCTTTTTATTGCCCCCTTAGCTCATGCATATAATGCATTTAGGCCCCTTCTTCACTACTTCATTCTCCTTGATCATCACTCCAAAATAATGTAACCATTTTACCATCCTCTTCCTCATTGAAGTAGGAATCCTTGTCGGGAAAAGATTTGTGTGAATTTGAATTTGATGAACCCTCATCATCCTCCCCTTATTGAAAAGGATTTCTCCTCAAATCATAAGTGTCATAAGGAGAGTAGTTTAAAGTAGACCCATTCAACTTTTCACTAAAGTAAGCCAGCACCAATCCCAACAACACTTGCATCATATTCTATTTCAAAAGTTTTAGTGAAATCAGGAAGTTTCAATAAAGGTGCAGAACACAACCTGTCTTTCAATGTATTGAAAGCCTTTTCTTGAGCCTCACCCCACTTGAAAGCCACATCTTTCTTCACAATGTCCGACACCCTGACTCTTACCGGAAAACTTATAGACACCTTAGAATGGCTGACCAAGTAATGGCTGCTATAACTTTCGACTGCCCTCCTCTTAACATCACTCTCAAGTCCCTCTCATTTACTTTCACAATAATGCTTCCGTTTTTATCCTCCTTAAACATTTTGCAGTCGTCAAATCTCGTTTGTCCCATACTGAGCAACATTCGTCTTCTTTGGCCAATTGTAGGAAATTCCTCTCCTTCTGTTCCCGTGAACTACCAGGAAAATACTTATTAAAAGCTTTCATTGAAAACTCCCAAGTTTATTCTAAGCCAACTTCCACATGAGTGACGCGCTTAAAAATTTCCACCTTGGCCTCCTCTTGGAGCATTAAGTTGCAAGGCGAACCTTTTGAGTGTCATTACATTTTATGTACTCAAATATCGTCTCCACCCCATAAATCTAGTTGTCAGCATCACACAGATCTGTGGAGCCAACAAATGCATTGTGAGATGAAAGGAGGAACGAGGGGAAGGGTAAGAATCGAGGTAGAGTATTTGGGCCCATTTTTATACTTTTTCAAAGACAACAGTATGAATAGGATCCATGGCTAATCAGATTTGTGAACCAAAAGGATTGGCTTAGTAGGGCTAGATCAGGGGATGCCAAATTGGATGCATGGATAGCAGAAACCTCAAAAACTTGCTGAACGGGAGGATGAAAGGGAGGTTTTTATGGTAATACGGAGGAAGATCTGATTCAACACTGTGATAAGAAAGAAAATCATCAAGCTAACTAATTAAGTGATATGTGCAAGACCCGCGACTGTTTACCTTAGTTACTAGGTAACAATCTAATGTTTACAAAGACCAAGAACAAAGACAACCCATTCAAACCGAAGAGAGAAGGGGTACCTTGTGACATTGTAGCTGGTGAGGGGAGAGATTCGTATTACTCGAACATGCAAATAACATAAGAACAAACAGTCAAGTTTTCTGGACTCATGCCCTCTAACAAGATTCCCTTAATGAAGATACTTCATGTCACATGTATACTGTGTGACAATCAAGATGCTATTTACATTCTGCCAAATCCCCTTTCATCAGAGAACCAAGCATATGTGTGGGTTTACTTCTTCAGTCGAGCCTTCTTTCCATTGAATATATTAATAGAGAAGAGCTGCTGGCTGATACCTTCACTAAGGTATTGCGTGGTCCCCAAGTTATTCTCCTTTTTAACAACCCGCACATGTAAATATTAATATTCCCACTTGAGCGGGATTGTTATAAGTATATTTACTATGCACAGATAGGGGTACAATGGTCCTTGCAAATGCAATTGTCAGTACAAATTTATTGTGCTTAACCTTATTTAAGTCAAGGCTTATTATTACAATCATTTCCCTACTTTAGATTTTAACTTGCCCTAACTATGTGTCCACAAATGGACATGAATGTTCATCTAATATATGAATTAAAAAAATAAAATAGTTGAGCTTTAAAATGAGGAATTGAACTAAAGGAAGAGTACTTACTTCGGAATAAGCTATCTCTTGAAGTGAGAAAACACAATACACAATTATTGTCGACATTAGTGGCCAGTTCTTGAACATAGCATAATAAGAACTTCCTTCTGTTGTTCCTCCCATAGAATTTTCTGTCTCATCAAGTAGATTAAGAGAAGCTTCTAGTTCTTCTGCATCACAGGAGGCCCCTTTTCTAGTCATCCTTCCATGATGCATGTGCAATGTTTCCTTCAAAAACAAAAGGGAAACAGAAGCTAAAGTGAACATCTTAGGTATTAACACTTCCCCACACTAGACTGTGCCCGCTGACAACAGGAGTTTCAGGGTGACCTCATGCTAGAGGTCTGGTATTTAAACCTGCCAGATAAAAGACGTTGATAGAGAAACTTGTGAATTAACCTACCGTGGTGGAATTACGTGAGTCTGCAGGTAAATTCATAGATAATTGAAATGGATAGGACAAAGGTACTACTCTGGGAGTTTGGGGCATTCCAGGGGTTATCTTCAGCAGATATGGTTAGGGATTGGAGAGCAGTTATGTTTTAGCTTTCCTAGTTTTTTTGGGTTTAATTTTTATATTCTTGTTTTTTGGTTTAGCAGATCTCTGGTTCGCCTTCCTTTGTGCATTTTCTCTCTTTCTCTACTGAAAATCTTTTTATATCCAAAATAAAAAATTCAGACAAACTTGTACTGATAATCAATACATGAGTGCACAAAGGAATTTGTACTGACAATTCATGGATCCTAAATTCATGGATTCCACAGATCCTAGCTAGACAGTACCCAACTTGATGCACGAGTCCCTTGTCGAGTAGTTCAGAAGAAAGAGATTAAATTCAAATGGTTTTCCAGTGGGCCACTCACATGTTACTGTTTGGTTAACAAGTCGTTACATTTTATCAATCGGCTCTCTTTAACATGAGTGGCAAGAAGAAAGAGATTTACATCCTACAACAATTGGGGCGGTTACATGAATCCTTATCCACCATTTCACGCGATCCATTCCCAAGTCACCATACAAGCCATAGTCTTTCATGTCTTTCCTTCCTGTTGATGTCCGTGTTAACTTTAATCAACCCCTAGTCCTAAGTTGATTCAGACTATTATCATCGCACTTCCTAACCGGAGTACTAAGGGCCTACATTGTAAATGACCAAACCATCTTAGGCGCTTCTCTCTCATTTTCTCTACTTTAGGAGTTACTTTTACCGTTTCGTATTTGTTCATTACGAATCTTATCTTTTTTAGTCTTACACATCCATCTAATTATTAACATTTCCATTACACTCATCTTGTTAGCATGTTCCTTCTTACTAGCCCCAAACTCGGTTCTGTGTAATAGCGCAGGCCTAATAGTTGTCCTACAAATTTTTTCCTTTAGCTTTATTGGTATACACCGAACACATAACACTCCAGATGCTCTCTTCCATTTCATCCAAACCGATTTCATTCTATGATTACTACTCTCTCCAACCTCTCCATTTTGATTAATGATTGATCCTAGGTAGCGAAATATTTTCTTTTGAGGTACTTCTTCTCCATCTAACTTAACTTTCACTTCATTAATACTCATCTTACCACTAGAGTTGCAAGTCATATACTCTGTTTTACTCTTAATTATTTAAAACCTTTTGACTTCTAAAGCATCTCTCCATTTTTCTAACTTATCATTAATCTCATTCTTTGTTTCATCGATAAGGACAGTGTCATCGGCAAAGAGCATGCACCAAGGTATATCATCTTGTAGATGTCTAGTTAGTCCATCGATTAAGAAGTTAAAATGGTACAGGCATAAGGCTGATCCTTGGTGTAGTTCTATAGTGATTGGTAACTCGCATAACAAAATCTCATTCCAACTTATACGACCATTTCTATTCATCCAAGAGGCAAGTTGAACAAAATCTCATTCCAACTTCAAATAATTTCTTTTTAAGTCAAGTATTGCTTGTCTGTAGGTTCCAACAGTATCAAGTGCTTGTGCAAGTACTTGAAGAACCAGAAAAGAAAAATGGTAATTCAAAACTTACAGGAAGCCACAAACAAGAAATAAATGCTCCAGCAGCATACAGAGATATCAGAAGACAGGGCAGGAAGTATGGGAATCTGTACTGCACACAATTGCAATGACAAACATTAGTCACATAAGGCATAAAGAAACAACTACTTACTGAAGCATGAGAGATATCTTGTATAAACTCTAGGATGAATTACCTTCCAAATAAAGAGTTCGTGGAAAAAATATTTGGATATTTCTCGGCAGGCTGATAAGACAATATAAAATCCTGGTTACAATCTCAAATCTATTTAAACAGCTTTCACAAATCCAAGAGCATTTTATGTAGACAGCTAAGAGAAGGAACTAGAATATTTAAAAGAGGACGTAAAGCATAATTCAGACTTGAAGAGTTTATATTAATTTCAGTATATCTATGATGAGTTATCCAGATGTTTGAGGTGTAGTATACTTCAAGACAAGAACATATTAAAAAAAATAAAAGAATATTAATTTTGGTATGACTGGTTATGGAAAAACAGCATATTCTATCTTGAGTAGGTTTATAAACATGATCTTGTTTTAACAATCAACCAGATATTACAAACCTGAACGAGGACAGAGATCTAGTCTGAAATCCTAATCTGAAAACCAGTAAAGATGCTTCACCTCTCTAGATACAGAAGCACTAGCATTTTGGAAAACGCTTCGGGAAGGAATTTTGAAACTAAAATGTCCGTTTAGTCCAAACCTGCAGAGTTATGGAACTGAATTTTGGAATTCATTTTTCATGGGTAAGTTATCAACTTTTTCCCGAACTTTCATCTCTTTTTTTCCTAGTAATCCATAAGAAAAAAATATATGAAATTGTCATCAACAAGGCCTAACCCTGACAGAGGTTTGTTTTTTTGGATAGATTGTGCTGATGTGTCATGTTGACTCCAAGTTGGCAGTCAATGACTACACGGCATTGTCTTTGCTAAAAAGAACATTTTCATTTCTTCTAAACATATATTAATTTTCCTTTATTCTATTTAGTGATCGACTTAAACATTTTAAGCCATTTATTTTCTCTATCACAAGTAATAGAGGGTAAGAATGTCATTTAGGGTTGTAAATTGGTCATGTTTTGTTTATGTTAGTATCTTAACGACATTATTTATTGTGAAGTACCAAAGTGGTATGAAATCCATTTGAGGGTTCAAATTTCAAAATGAGATTTGTTGCATACTCGGAGAGACTTTTCATACTTTGGCCAATACTTAATTTAAACAAGTATCTAATGTTGAGTATCCTATATGAGATACAGCCACAGGAGTTAAAGTAAAGATTAGGAACAAAAATAATCAGCAAGTTCTTGATCCACCATTGACAAATAATAAAATCATTCTGAGTACATTCGGTGAGAATTTGAGCTAAATTAAACATAATGTCTATTGGTGAAGGATTTTGATGCGGCATGCCTTAGGTACCATGGTATGCACTCTCTAAGTCAAGTAGGAAAGTGAATAGGAACGATGATGCTATAATTGCTATTCAGTCTACACATAGGCCTTGCATCAATCACCAAAAACTACAGAAGTATAGCCTGCATACCTGTGCAAAGAAGCCTCCAATGGCTGGACCAATAATCAAGCCAATGCCTCGAGAAGTACTGACCTGAAATTAGATTCTGATTTCATTAATATGAAGAACGACTCACAGCTAAAGATGAACACAGAAGAAGATATCTTACAATTGACAATGCCAGACCGCGATACTCATCTCTGCATACTTCTGAAGCATAGGCCTAGAATGATTAAAAAAACATAAACAACAAATCATTACCATAGATTGCATTTAAGCAGTGTTTGGATTTTCTGTTGTGTAGAATTTAAGTGTCTCAAATAGCACAACTATATTGTTTTGCTATCATGATAAAAGCATACCCTGATCGTTCCAAGTAGACTATTAAAACATCCAAGAAAAAACCTCATACATAGAGCCATCCAGAAGGTTGAACTGAGCCCAAACAGAGTGTTGAAAATGACCCTGGAGTCACAGTGACGAATAAAAGAAACAACTATCAAAGACCAAATCTACTATGCCTTCAGCAGAGTTGGCTAGCGTCAATGAAATATAATGCTTACACTGAAAACGTGCCAATCAATATTATTGGCTTCCGGCCATATCGATCCGCAAGCAATCCCCAAAAGACAGAAGTCAAAGCTCTTCCAATCATAAATGAAGATGCTACAAAGAATATCTAACTTGAATGAAGTCCAGCAATTCTATCAACGTTCAGCCATTCACGAGAAAATATGAAGAGTTAAACCCGGCATAACTTGCCTTCATAACATACCCACAAATCCAGCATAATAACCGATATCTTCCTCTTGATTTGCAATATGGAAGTCCCTGATCTGCAAAGACAAACTAAGCATTCTTTTAAATACACAAAAAAAAAAGTTTTAGCAAAAATATCCATTCGACATATGAGGTACACAACAAATATAAGTTCTAGCAAACTAGGTGATTTTCATCCATCTCCTTTTCGCAACTAAAGCCTATGAACTGTTCTTACTACCATTGGTAAGCATTTTGAAATACTTCACATCCATTTCAACCCATTTTTTCACTTTTAGGGGATTCTAGGAGATTTTGTCAGCAAAGTTCAGTAGTTGTAGAAAACTTTCCAACAAAAATTGACTGATTTTCACTGTAGAATTAACTTCATAGGTCATTCTCATGGTCCGGGGTTTCTGCTAAATTCTGGTAATCGTGGCAACTTCCCAGAGAATCTCCGGCATGGTAGCAACCTTCAGCAGAAGCTTGGGTTGACTGTAGTAGGAGGTCCTAGTTACATGTAAGGGTATGTTTGGAAGTACAAATACTTTAATAGCTTATATTTGGAAATGAGACTGACTTATTTTGGCACAAACATAAATAGAAAGTTGGATTATGTTTTCTGGATGGAGGCAGTATGTTGAGTTCCAGTCACGTACTATAGTAGGTTCATTGTGGCTCATTTCTCAGTTATCTTTATCATCACAGTCGACGTGGGTAGGAAAAAGATCGTACTGGAAAGAACTCAAAATGAAGCAGTTAATGGGCTGCTAGGATCTGGATTTCAGAATATTCGGCTGCAGAAATACCTGAAGATTCCTATCATCACATATCAAGCAGGCCTCCTTGCTTCAGATCTGAATGTCAGTAGTCCCACTTCTCCTATATGTTACTCCTTCAGTACCTAAATGAATGTCTTGTTTTGACCTTTTTTGGTCAACTTTACAAAATTTTGACCAATTTTTGATGAGAACTGACTTGTTTTTGCGAAGTTATAAAAAATATTATTACTAGTTTACTTAATATTCTTAAAAAGATTGAAATCTAAGAATTTAAAACAAAGTCTATACTAAATAATAATCTTATTAATTATTAGTTGACTTTTCAAAAATCAAACAAGACACTCATTTAGGAATGGAGGGAGTAGTATATTCGGTCCCTAATTAAAGTTCATTCCAAACCCATTTCACTACAGAGATTAAGACCTCATTTTCATGATCCAAATAAGAATGATGGATTTGCCAAACATAACTAGAACCAAATACAAGAAACCCTTACGATCTCTGTCTGGCAGATCCGGAAATAAATTCAGACACTTCGTAAATTCACTCGAAATTGTTAACAGAACTTACTAGATTATAAACCATGAAACAAGCATAGTTTCGTCAAGGAATCAGCACTCATACACTCAAAAATGAATGAGAAAGTAATGTTGGAATAATGAACTTACGTACCATGAAGTAAATGAATGGAAAGAGAGATGATATCGGAAGAGCTGAAATAAAAAGATAAAATGAAAAGAGAATACATCCAATAAGCATTAGAGCTATATGATAAAACATATGAACGTGTTATCACTAAATTAACGTTATTAAGACGTTGGTAGACAATAGTGAAACACCATTATAAGATATTAAGTGAAGCAGGAAACATCTTGAACAATGAACTACCAACAGAGGACAAAAAAAATAAGCATTCCAACTTCAGTCTCTCCGACGTGTCCATTCCGATAGAGACAAGCCAAGTCTAGATCAAAGATGCAATGATAGGGGACACAAAAGTAGTAAGCGAAAGATAGCTTTGAGGGTGGAAGCAGGAGTCGGAGGGAACATTTATTCTAGGGACACTGAAATGCAAACATAAAAAGCCATACTAGTGAAGTGTATCTAATTGACGTTAATTTATGATGAGAAGCATCAATCACATTTCTGATTTCTGCATAACTTTCTAGGGAGTTGTAGGGAGGGGGAGAAAACAAGAATAAAAGCTAATCTAACACTTAGCACTTCCTTGGGTTTCAAATGTGATCTACACACCATCAATCCTAAAGGTAATTAGGTTAATCAAATATAAATATAAAGCAATACAATTGGTACCTAATTGGGCTACCTTGGAATATCTTTAAAGGTAATTAGGTTAATCAAATACTTCCATTTCTTTTTGCCAAGATTGCAAACCGCGGTTCTGGCCAAACCAAGCCAACTTCAACAACCAACTAAGATTAGCATCAAAAACCAACTATATAATATAGTTTGGTTCGGTTGGTCATTCTCACATCAATGCTTCAATCTGATTCCAAGGATTGCCAAACTGAAAGGAGCAGTTTAGTCCGGTCCATGGTTTAGCCATAAATTGAACCAAACCAATCAACTCGCCTCAACTCAGCCTCAGCCTCAATCACTTGATCACTCGAGGTTGGTTACAAGAATCCTTTTTCGTCATTCCATGCGATTCAATACCAATTTACCACATAGGAAACCGGCGATCCTAGGCAATTTAGGATCCATGTTCTTATGATCTGACACCAATCGGTCACAAGAAATGACACCAACTAGCACATGTCCATAATGTTAGAGAACATTATCCCACGTCCACTAAGTAAATAGACATGAACCATTTATAAACATGAGGGAAAGTCCAAATTGGTTTAATTTGAAACCGCCAGTATAGTCTATTACTCGTACAGTCCAAGCTCACCCTCAGACCTCCCAACTTCTTGCCCAATTCTAAATTCTAAGAAACAAGACCCCCATGGTCAATTTTTGGCCTGTTTTAACGTTGTCCAACTTTCAATTACCTTAATTTCTTGAGAAAAAAACAAAACTGACAACCCTTAACGAGGGTAAGAAACACCAACAAAAAATATCTAATTCGCAGGCAACTGGTGCAAATTGAGAGAGAGGGAGAGAACCAGTGCAAAGGGAGACGAGCCAGATGTAGGAAAGGTGTCTATAAGGCACACCAGTGTGCTGGTCTTTCAGACGATCAATCCTGCAACCTGGGCAATCCGAATTCTTCTTCTTCTTCTCCAATAAGCTAGTCCGAATTCTAATTGTGGACTCTTCCATTGGAGCGGCCCTGCTTGCTCCCTTCAAATTTCAACCAATAAAAACTCCACTGATCCATAGCCAAATTAGCCATTGTTTGTTTCAGTTGCCAAGTATTCAAATTCAATCACTGTCAGTTTAAAAGTCGGGGAAACTGCAAATAACCCCCCTGTAATTTGGAATTTTTGCATGTGATCCCCCTTTGGCATTATTTAATATTTATACCCCCCCTGTAATCAAACCTATTTGATTTTGTGGTTAAGATCACCCGGCCCTTTTAACGAAGGTTCAAACTTCAATGATTTTGTTTTACAAATTGAAGCAAAATGCTGTCATGGACTCGTAGTTTAAAGATTACTCCTATCCTATGTAGCATACCATGTGTTATGATAAGGGGTCTGAGTGTCAGAAGTCCATTTTTGCAAAGGTGTCTGATGAGGGGCCTGGTTGTCAATCCTG